>SOZI01000113.1:0-63298 GCA_006352295.1 Rhodotorula diobovata | reverse complement strand
CCATCTCCTCCACCTCACCCACGCTCGCCATGCTGCACCACTCTGAAGTCGCAAAGCACGCCGACGCAGACTCGCTCTGGGTCATCGTCAAGGGCAAGGCGTACGACTTGACCGAGGTGCGCTCACCCCCTTTGCTCCTCGTTCTTCCTCCACCCGGCCTCTCGCGACCTTTGATCGGGTGGCCATTTTCCCCGCCACGCACCTCGAGCTGACTGGGACGCCTTGTGGTCACGCAGTTTGCCCCGGAACACCCTGGAGGTCAGCGGATCCTGTTGAAGTACGCTGGCAAGGACGCGACAGAGGTGCGTCTCCCCCACCTGGACCCTTCGTGGTCTCCTCGCGCTCCGGCGGGCCCGATCCGCATCTTTGGACGGTCGTCACGGACAGTGCTGATCCCTCTGTCCCGACCACTCCTTCCGCGCAGGCCTAGTGAGTCTAGTCCACCCACCCAAAGGCCTCGCCGTAGACACCCGACTGACCGGCACCCTCTCCTTTACCCTCGCAGCGAGCCCATTCACCCTCCCGGCACGCTCGAGCAGTACCTGCCCAAGGAGAAGCACCTCGGCGATGTCGACCTGACCGGGATGGAGATAGTTGCCAAGGAGGAGACGCAGGAGGAGAAGGAGCGCAAGCAGCGCGAGGCAAACAAGCCCGCGATGGACGAGTGCCTGAGCTTGTACGACTTTGAGGTTCGTGCCGTCCCTACCCTCACTCATTTGAGGGGCCGCGACTGTGACTGACGAGGCTTTGCATGCTGGCAGGCCGTTGCCAAGTCGGTGCTGCCAACCGCTGCCTGGGCTTACTGTGCGTTCCCGCGCCAGCGCTTTGCTGTCGGCTCGTTGACTGACATTCTGTGCCACACGCAGACTCTTCTGGCGCCGACGACGAGATCACGATGCGCGAGAACCGCAACGCGTACCAGCGCATCTGGTTCCGACCTGCGATCCTCCGCAACGTCGAGAGCATCGACTTTTCCTCGACCATCTTGGGCCACAAGGTGCGTCTTGGCTGCCTTGCTCTATCCTAGGGACATCCCTGACGCCCACTTCTCTTCGCAGACCACGCTCCGTACGTTACGCTCGCTTTCCTTCGCTGGGCTCGACCAGTGCTGACCTTCTCAATCAGCCATCTACATCACGGCCACCGCCCTGGGCAAGCTGGGTCACCCTGAGGGCGAGAAGAACCTGACGTGGGCGGGTGCCGAGCAGGGCATCATCCAGGTTCGTCTCGCAGGCTTCCTCCTCCGCTAGCACCGCTCACTCTCCCTTACGACTCCTTTCGCGCCACAGATGATCCCGACACTGGCGTCGTGCTCTTTTGACGAGATCGTCGACGCAGCAAAGCCCGGACAGGTCCAGTTCATGCAGCTCTACGTCAACAAGGACCGCGAGATCACACGCAAGATTGTCCAGTGCGTCCCGGCTGTCACCTCGCCCGCTGCTACTCGCGCAGCGACACTGAACAGCGATCGCTCGCGTGATACAGACACGCCGAGAAGCGCGGCATCAAGGGTCTGTTCATCACTGTCGACGCCCCGCAGCTCGGCCGCCGCGAGAAGGACATGCGGCAGAAGTTTGCCGACGAGGGCTCGAACGTGCAGCGCACCCAGGGCGAGTCGGTCGACAAGTCGCAGGGTGCTGCGCGAGCCATTTCGTCGTTCATCGACCCGAGCTTGTCGTGGAAGGTCCGTTTCGCCTCGTCAAACCCTCTCATCCTCGGCACAAGTTCTCTGACAGGCGCTGACCCTCTCGCCGTATGTAGGACATTCCCTGGTTCAAGTCGATCACCAAGATGCCCATCATCCTTAAGGGCGTCCAGCGCTGGGAGGACGCCGTTCTCGCCGCCGAGCAGGGCCTGGCGGGCGTCGTCCTGAGTAATCACGGCGGCCGTCAGCTCGACTTTGCGCGCTCCGGCATCGAGATCTTGGAAGAAGTTATGCGCGAGTTGAGGAGGCGCGACTTGCTCAAGAACGGCTTCGAAGTCTAGTGCGCTACTTTTGCCCTCTCGCCTCGGTCCTCGTGCGGGCGGGGCTTACCAAGTATTGACGACGTGCGTAACTCGCAGCATCGACGGTGGCGTTCGCCGTGCAGGAGACGTGCTCAAGGCCATCGCCCTGGGCGCGACCGCTGTCGGCATCGGTCGCCCCTTCCTCTGTGGGTGCCGCCCTCTCCCCCACTCTGACTCTAACGGTCTCGCACTGACCTCCCACACCCTCCGCACAGATGCCTACTCGGCGTACGGGCACGAGGGCGTCATTCGCGCGATCCAGATCCTCAAGGACGAGTTTGAGATGAACATGCGCCTCATTGGCGCACCGACCCTCAAGGACGTGACGCCCGACATGATCGACACGACGGCACTTGGTCACCGCATCGTCGAGGGCGCACCCGACTACCTCATGCGCGCAAATTACGAGCCCCTCGCTGGCGGTGCGTCCCTCTCCATTGCTTCGAGGCGTCGGTTGAGCCTTTTCGGCGACTGCCTCCTCGAGTGCCTCCGCCTCGGAAGCCGGCTTTCTCTCGGCCGCAAGCTGACCTTGTCGACGGGCTTCCTCTGCAGTCGGCGGCGGTCTCGGCGCGCAGCCTCGCCTGATCAGCAAGGAGAACAAGGCCCTCTTGTAGATCTCTCCGGCCCTCTTCCGTCTCCCCTCTCCGGTCTTTGCCCTCGGTGCCCGTGTTGCGCTCGCCTATGTATTGTGCCAATGCAGAGAATCTGCGCTACATACGTCTGCGTCGGACCTCTGTCCGAGACTGCCGCCTCAACGAGTCGATCACCTCGTCCCGACCCGGCGGGACCGCTCTCGGCTCCTCGACCTGACCGCTTTTTACCCCTGCCCCTTACTGGCTCGGTCCAGTGCCCACACACTCCTTCTCTCTCTCGAGTGCACCTCATCCGCGCCACGCTCGCCTACACCCCCCGGTCACCCTCGTTCGCGCCCTCCGGGCCCGCCGCTCGGCATGGACCTCTTCCCGCTCAACACGTTCACCTTGGCCCTGTCGAGCGTGTCAGAGGCTGGCAAGACCCTCGTCAAGCACTACACGCGACGCCAGAAGATCCTCAGCGAGACGTGCGTGCCTCATTCTCTTTGGTCAACCTCGCCGAGGTGGAGCCGATCTCTCTCGACCCGCTTTCAGGACAGCTGACCCAGCGGCTGGAGCGCGTGTGCAGCAAGGCGAGGGAGAGCCTGCTCTACGATGAGGCATTCAGCGTCACGAAGAAGTTCGTGCGTCAAGTCTCTCTGCATCTCCCACCAGCGGAACGCCCAACCGCCTTGCTGAACCAGCTGCTCTCGCCGCCCCTTCCCGCTCGCAGTTCGAAAAGTCGGCCATGCACACCGTCGAGGAGACGCAGGCGTTCGGCAACAACTTTGTGCCCGCTCCGTTCTGGGTGCGCGTCATTCGCGTCACGATCCCCCTGTCAGCTCGCATCGAGGCCGGCAAGTACCTCATCGCGGGCCTCGGCGACGACGACATCGAGCACGTCGTCGGCGGCCGCGAGTGGTGGCAGCGCACGTCGCACCCGGAGAGCGGCGTCTGCGGCGAGTGGATCAGCCTCAAGCGAGATTGGGAGGGGCTCGAGGCCGAGGCCAAGGCGCAACGCAAGGCTGCAGGGCGGCGAGGCAAGGGCAAGGAGGTGGATGGGGAACTCGAGGAGCGGCTGCGGCGCCTCAAGGAGGAGGGGCGGGAGGACGCCCGTCGCAGACGCGAGGCGGGCAAGGGGAGGTCGCGAGCGACGTCCTCTGCGGCGCGCTCGACCTCGGGGTCAGAAGCCGAGGCTGAGACGGAGCGACGAGCGGCAAGTGCGCAGCGCCAGGCACACGGCGGCGAGACATTCCTCGGCCGCACCGCGACGCACCATCACGAGGAGGACGCCTGGACCAGCGACCTCGACGACATGCCCGTCACGCTCGCCATTCATGGCGGCGCCCACTTCTTTGGCAGCACCAACACGCACCGCTACTGGTACTGGCGCCTCGCCCGCAAGACCGAGGGCCGCGTCTTCAGCGTCGACTACCGACTGTCGCCCCAGTTCCCCTTCCCTTGCGCATGTGCGTCGCTCTCCTCCTCGTGGCTCGCTCGTCAAGCTCATGTACCGTTCGTACCACACAGTGCACGACTGCCTCGCTGCGTACCTGTACCTGATCCAGCCGCCGCCCGAGGCAAAGCACCGCCCGGTGGACCCTGCCAAGCTCACGATTTGCGGCGACTCGGCAGGAGGCAACCTCGCGTTGTCGCTGCTCTGCCTCATACGCGACACGGGCCTCCCTGCGCCAGCCGGCGCCATGCTCATCTCCCCCTGGGGCGGTACGTCCTTGCCCCGTTCCAGTCTCTGCGCTCGACGGATCCGTTCCTGACCTGCCCATCTTTGCAGACCTCACGCACAGCTTCCCTTCCATCCTTCAGAACACTGCGACCGACATCCCTCGTGCGTCACGAGCTTGCGTCGCGCTGTCACAGGGGCGTCGCACACTGACGCGTCGACCCTTCGCACAGCTCCTTACGGCTTCAGCATTTTCAAACCGTCGACGCTTTGGCCTCCGCCGCCTCCCGAGTTCCGCAAGCGCGCCGCCGAATCGACCTCGCTGCCAGGGCTCAAGGAGGCGGCGCGCAAGTTCCAGCAGGGCTCGTCGCCGTCTTCGTCCAGCACGGGCGCGAACCCGACAGTCGGGTCCGCCGAGCGACACGGGCACCGCTTTGGCTCACTCGCGACGCACAACAAGGCCCACGCACTGGCCGACGCCGTTGAGAAGCTGCCGGAGGACGACCCGCAGCGGGCCGAGCGCGAGGGAGCCGGAGGGCAGGGCACTGGTCCCAAGACCAGCACAGACGGCGAGCAGAACAAGGCCGAGCTCGCCCGGGTTATCAAGGTCAAGGTTGACGGCGAGGAGGTCGAGCTGTCGGACCAGATTCAGCTCTACGCGACGAACGAGCAGGTGTGCCCGTTTCTTGGTTCCGCTCCTCTCGCGCGCTCGCTGACCCTAAGCACGACCCAAGCTCAACTATCCGTTTGTCAGCCCCATCTGGCAGCCGAGCCTCGGAGGACTGCCGCCCCTCTACGTCCAGGCCGGCGACAAGGAGGTCCTGCGCGACGAAATCGTCTTCGTGCGCCTTGTCCTCTTGGCTCGCTCGCCAACCCCACTCACGCTCCCTATGGTCACAGCTCGCACATCGGGCCGCGCACCCAGACAGGTACCCTGTGCGCGAAGGGATCCTCAAGCAGAACAAGGCGCGCACTGAGAAGGCAAAGAGCTACCCGCCAACAAAGGTGCGCAGCTTTCTGCACTCGCACAGCAAGTCGCACAGCTCACTCTCGTTTTCGTATCAGGTCCACCTGCAGATCTACGACGAGGTCTGCCACGACCTGCCCCTGTTCTCGTTCACGACGCCCGCCAAGTACTGCTACCGCGCCATGGCCTCATTCGCCAGGTGGGTCACGACGCCGGAAGGCGAGCAGCCGCAGACAGTCCCACCTGACGGCATGCGCCTCCCCGTCGAGCGCGATCCGGCCCACCCCGACGCTGCGTCCCTCCACCAGCCAGAGCACAGCGGCTCTGTGCCTTCGACCTCTGCGCCCTCTGTGCGCTCGTCAGCAGCTTCGGCTCGCACCAACGGCCGCAAGCAGCGCAAGAAGCGCACGCCGCCGGCGCCGATACCTGATCTCGAGAAGACCATCTACTCGTCGACCCAGCCTTTCAATCGGCCCGACTATGTCGACAACATGATCCGCGAGCGCGTGTCGATGACGGGCGTGGTGCGGCCCATGGAGCCCGAGAGCGACATGAGCATGTTGCACCTCGACCCCGAGGACGTTGGGCTCATCAAGGAGGACGCCGTGCGGCGATACCTTGCGGGCAGTGCGTCGCGTCCGTCTTGCGTGAGACACTCATCCGACCTGCTGACATCTTTCGCTCTGCCCAACAGAGGCCATCACGCAGCGCAAGTTCAAGAAGACGTACGAGAAGGTGCAGCAGTCGCGCGAGCGTGCGTTTCTCCGCGACTTTCTCGTCCCGCCGGCTCAGTCTTGACACCTCCCGTGTTGCGCAGGCCACCTGAAAAAGTCGATGCAGGAGGAGGCGACGCGCATCACCAAGCGTGTGCAGCAGCTCGAGAAGCAGCAGAGGCAGGACAGCAAGAACGGCAAGACGGGCTCGGGCGGGTCGTCGAGGCTCGGCCAGAACGGCGGCACCGACCTCGCCGACGGACCGGCGCGCGTGACGGACTCGCCGGAGCCGCTCGACCCGGAACAGGGCGAGCAGGGGAACCCGCTTCCGATCGACGGCGTGTGGAACCTGCATGGCGAGAACCCGCCTCCGTCGAGTCTCGCAGGGCGCAAGGACACGGTGCGTTGCTCTCTTGCACCTGCGCATTTCCCCGTGACTGACCGCTCCTGCTCTCAACATGCAGGCCGAGGCGCGCAAGCTCGCCAAGGTCCTCGACGAGCACTACTCGCGCCTGCACGGCCTCGCACTCTGGTCGCAGGTGCGTGTCCGCCCCCCAATCACTGCCTGCCGCATGCTTGCTCACCCTTTCTCTCTCTCTGCGCACAGATGCAAGACGTGGTCAGCCCGTTCGCGCAGAAAATCGCGGGCCGCACCGGTGGACGAGGCGACCAGACCACGAGGGACGACTCTGGGGGCCCATCCGCTTCCGTCCAACTCGGCACTTCGTCCCGCCCCGCTTGAGATACCCTCGACACTCGCTCTCGATACCTTCCTTAGCGCCCCTCGGCCCTCCCTTCCCATGTATGACTCGGCTGTCGGACTAGACTTGCATTGACATCTCTCGACCCTGCCCCTGCTGCCGTCTCCTCGCGAGGCTTGCTCTGCCGCTTTGAGAGGCTTTCGTGCTTTCCTGCAAGCTCTGCGCTCACGGAACGATGCTGGGTGCCCTAGACAGACTGTGCACGTTTCACGCAAGCGGGTAGATCGTCCTCAAGCGCGCCCTTCGTCGTCGTAGTCGTCGTCTCCTCAGTGGTACCTCGCGCGCTTGGCTGCCAGCAGCAGCAGCGTGCGGTTGCAGCAGTCGTCGCACCGTCCCACGTCCGCGAGCGGGTCCCGCCCGCACTCGTAACAGCGGGGCACCTCCGAGTCGCCACGGCCGTCGTACAACGCGGGCGGCGTCCAGCGCCGCCGCGCGTCCTCCTCCTCCCCGCGCCGCCTGTCCTCCTCGTCGAGGCGACGCTGGTTCTCCTCCTCGCGACGCAGGTCAGCGTCGATGAAGCCCCACTCGGTGGCGTACGCTTTGCTGACCGAGACACCGCGCCTCGGCGGGTCCTCAAGCGCGACCCACCGCGCAGAAGGGAGCAGGGCCGAGCGAGTCCACTCGTCCTGCACCTCGCGGCTGAGCGACCCCCAGCGGAAGACGCTGCCGTTGTTCGAGATGAGGGAGGCGACGAGCGAGACGCGCGCGAGCGGCAGCGTCACGCTGTCGAGGCGCTGCCGCACCGAGTCTGCGTCGGCGGCACTCGCAAAGCCGAGCATGATGGCGCCCGAGCCGTTCGTCGCCTTCTTGATGGCGAGCGGGCGGGGGAACGGGTCGCGGCGGCGGGCGAGGAGGTAGGCGTGGATGAGCCGCGGCGTGACGCGCGAGGGGTCGTTGCAGGCGAGGCGGACGATGTTGAGCTTGGCGTGGAGCGAAGGCGGACAAACCGCGCCCTTGGCAAGGTAGTCAAAGTCAAAGTTGGGGCCAGGCGGTGCAAGGTCGACTTGAGGCGGCGGACTCTGCGCCGCGGTCGACGAGGGGCCAGCGACCGCGCCAGCGTCCGTCTGAGTGCATATCAAGGAGCACCGGGTCAGGTCAGACATGCTGGCTCGAGCTGGTGGGTGAGGGAGCGGCGCGCCTCACCGGATCCAGGCGAGGCTGCTGGCCGTGCTCGAGCTTGACTGCCTGCACGGGCTCGCCGGAGCCCGTCTGCACCGCGCAGTCCTTCATCCTGGCCCTCCTCTCCCGACTCGCCTCCTCGAGCGCCGCCTTTGCCTTCTCGAGGGCCTTGCGCTGAGCCTGCAACTCATCCAGCCCGACCTCGTCCCCACGCGTCTGGGCCGCGATGCGCCGCGATGCGCCGCTTGGAGAAGTGGAGCTCGGCGCGGAGGTGGTGCTCTGGCGTGGCGAGTGGGTGGAACTTGACGAGTGCGAGCTGGTAGCTCGGCAGTGCGCTGATGTCGTCGAGCGAGAAGTTGAGGCGCGACAGCTCGAAGCCGGGGTACGGGTCGACGGCCATGCTGGCGGCAAGTCACCTGCTCGTGGCAGATGCTGGAGTGGGGCGGGCGCGACGAAGGTGGGAGCTCCGGAGAGCGGGAGGAGGAAGCGACGAGGAGACAAAGGGACGAGAGCCAGGGGCTCTGGGACGAGCTGATGAGGGTCAATGGGCTCTCAAAGGTGGCCGTTCCGAGCTGTGCCTTTCTACGAGGCACCCGAAGTGCACTGTGAACTCTACGAAGGAGCGTGGAAGAAGAGCAATTGTGCAAAGTGCGATGCTCCCAATCACGCGCATCTCGCGGCCGTCGGCGCGCGCACGAGTTGCCTTCCCTACGAGCTTGCTCGTTCCTTCGTGTGCCTTGCGCATGTTGTGCACGAGACCCCTTTACACTCACACACTCACGAGCGTTCCAGCCCGGAAGGAACGGCAGATGTCCGCTTGCGCGCTCTGGGGCTCAGGCCTATCCTCGCCGCGACCCTCGCCAGAGCAGGCGAATCGGTTCGTCTGAAGCAACCTATTTTGTCGCAAAGATCTCCTGGGAACGCTTGCACAGACCGCACAGACCACAGGCAGCAGCCACGATGAGGGAAGCGTCGGTCGTTCCCAGAGGCGGCCTGCTCGTCGAGGGCAGGGAGCTGCTCCTGGGTTCGAGCGAGTTGCTCGTCCCCTTTCTAGCGGCATGTCCTCTCCTCGGACTCTCCTCTGCCGCATCACCGCTCTATGTCCCTCGACGTTGCGTCTGGCGTCCGGAGGCGTCTCGACACCGATCCCGCTCCGCCGAGTCTCGTCACTGCCGTCGGCGCCCTTGCTGCTTCCACCATGCTAGGCTGGACTGGTTGGGTCGAAAGGCGGCGCTGAGGAGAAGGCCGGGCGGGCAGCCCGGATCCACGTGCGCGAGCGCAGGGCGCCGGCTCTTTGCGATGGCTTGGAGGTGCAGCTCGGCACGTACCAGCGGGAGCGGCTCTCTGCTGTTGTCGTCGATGTCACGGCAGCTGATGACCTAGCTCGCATCGGTCTGATCGAGGTGGCCCTGCGGCGAGGCACACTCGCCGCACTCGAATGGCCGCGCACGCAAGAGGGCACACCTCCGAGTTCCCGCTCGCGTCCTCGCGGGACGACTCGAGGCAATGCAGGCATCGCGCGAGAGCTCGAGTTGGAGCGAGTCGAACGCAGAGACAGGAGGCTACGGAAGAGGCTGCGAGACAGCGGGGACACGACGCAGCACGCAGGGACCAGGGGTAACTGCGAGACGAGCACAGGTCGAGACGGCCTGCTGGTAACTCGGGGGCGACCACATAGCCTCGGTTGACGATCACAATGAACAGCAAAGGCCATCCAAGCGCAGCCTAGGGAGATCGAGCGAGAGAGAGAGAGAGAGGTGAGGATGCGAGTGAATGCGCCACTCGTGGTCGCGCGGCGGGGTGTGCTGCAGCTTGTCGTGAGCAAGTGAGCCGAGCTGACTGCGTCAGCAACAAGTGGGAGCGAGTCCGTGAGAGAGTGCGGGCATGGTTCGAGGGTGAGTCGCAGCTGCGCGGCCAGCTCGCTCGCCCTGGACCTCCCTCCCCCTCCCCTCCCCTCGCCTCTCTCGCTCTCCCCCCTCCACACCTCCGCGCGCACCACCGCTTCCCAAGGGCAACGCGCACCAGGTTCAACCATGAGCGCAAGTCCCAACACGGCCCTCCTCAGCCTCCCTCCCCTCCGCCCCTCGCCGCACAAGCAGCCCAGCTTCGCCCGCTCTGGCTCGTCATCTGCCGTGCCCAAAGCCACCACCACCAGGCGCGCCCGCTCGTCGTCCATCGTGTCGGTCCAAGAGGTCGCAGACACGTACGACGACCAGCTCGATCAGGCCGCCTTCACCAACATCAACGCCGAGTGGGTCAACTACAAGGGTCAGTCTCCCTCTCCGCTCTCCTCCCGCTCTCTCTCCTCGTCACCCCGCGCCTGGTTCGCGTCAGTGGAGCCCAGCATGGCCGCACTGCGTATCGCTGTGAGCGGATGGGATGCGCCTGCCTGCACGCGCGCGTCTCCTCCTCCGGTCAGTACTTGGACTGACCTCTTTCCCGCACATCCGCCCGCTCTTTCTCTTCGCGACGACCCGCTCTCATCGAATGTAGGCGCCTGGCTCATCCATGTCGTCCTCATTGCGTCGGCCATCCTCCTCCTCGAGACGATCCCGGGCATGTCGCAGGACTTGACCTGGACCATTGTCAACCTCGGCTACCTCTCGGTGCGCTCTCGCGTCTCTGCCCTCCCTCGGCCAGGCGACGAGCTTGCTGACCTGCAGAGGCTGCCCCCTTACCAGGTGTCATATGTCATATTCCACTACGTGACGGGCGTCCCCTTCGACATGACCAACAACTCGGGCGCCTTCGACAACCTGACCCTGTGGGAGCAGATCGACTCTGGCGCGCAGTACACGCCCGCCAAGAAGTGGCTCACCTCTGTCCCCATCTTCCTGTGCGCTTGATCTCCGTGCGCCATGCCGCCTCGCAGGAGCAGAGCTGACGAGCGCGCCTCGTCGTGCGCAGTTTCCTCCTCTCGACCCACTACACGCGCTACGACTCGCACCCGGCGCTCTTCACCCTCAACCTCGTCGCGCTCCTCTTTCTCGGCCTCGCGCCGAAACTGCCCGCGTTCCACCGACTGCGGATCAAGTTCTTCGACGCAGGAGACGCGACCCCTGGTGCGTCGGCGGGACCTTCTCCTGGCGGCTCTGCGAGCTCGTCGCAGCGTCGGCTCGCGAACGCGCGGCGCGCATTCACCCACGTGCCGGAGCTCTGACGCGTTCTGCTCATTCGCAGACCCCTCGGCGCCGCCGACGCCCAAGGACGAAGAGTTCAAGACGCGTTGAGGCGCCTCTCTGCATCCTCTCGCCTCGTCTTCCGCTTTGCAGGCCTCGACCCCCATCCGTGGTAGCCTTTCCATGTACTCTAGTCCGTGTCGCCGGCGCGCGCTCCCATCCTCCCTGCGTCGTTGTTTTCACTCCACCCCCCTCTCTCTCTCCCTTCCTCCCTCGACTCTGTCGCCCGCGCTTTCGGTGCCCCGCGCTCTCTTGTCCCCCTTGCCACGCTCGCCGCCGATCCGACCTTGTTCGCCCCACGCATTCGCAATAATCCTCGCAGTCGTTTTCCCCTGTCGCTCGCTCGCTCGCTTGCTCGAAGCCCGCGAATAGGTCTCGCTACTCACGTGGCGGAGGTCAGATTCCCAAGACGAGAGCTGCGAGTTACAGACAAGCACACCAAGGTCACGAACGACAACACAAGAGAGAGACAAAGAGAGCTATGCACACCGACGTCTGTCAGCCAAACCGCGCCCATTCGACCTCCTCGCGCTGTGCCCGCGTCGCCGCCGCCGCACCGGCCGAGAAGCGCACAACGGGCACCATGCTCGGGCGACCGTGGGCGCACTGGCCCGGGAAGAGGGTCTGCGAGAGCTGGGCGAGGAGCTTGGACGCTTGGGCGTGGTCGAGAACTGGGGCAGGCAGGGGAGGCGTGGTCGTTTGAGGTGTTAGCGCATGCGTGGGGGGAAACAGTGGCGACAAAGGAGGGGAGACCCACGCACCATCGTTGAACATGACGGCCCCGCGGCACGCCTTCGAGTCGAGCAAGTCCTTGAGCACGCGCGGCGCGTGCCTCAACGCCGCGACCCACCCTGCTCCTCCGCTCCGCGCGGCGGCCGGAGCGGGAGCGGGAGCGGGAGCGGGCCCGCACTCGTCGAGCTGCGCAACGAACGCGCGCACGAGCTCCTGTGCGAGGTGGGGCTCGCGCGGGGAGAGGAGCCGCAGCGCGACGGCCGAGGGGACGGCCGTGAGCGTCAACTGGCGGTACTCGCCCCCTGCGCCTTCGCCCTCGCCCTCGCCCGCGCCCGCGCCCGCGCTCGCACCGGCACCGCCCTCGAGGTCAACCTCGAACCCCCACCGCTCGAGCTCGCGTCCCCACCGGTCCTGCAGCGCGGCGTACTCCGCCCGCGAGACGACGAGCCCGAGCTGCGCGCGCGTCGAGGCCGGGCGGTCCCCGCGCGCGACGGCCCCGACGACCGCGTCGTACAGCCGCTCGATGCGGACGCGCTCCGACGCGGCGTGCTGGTCGACGAGGACGAGCGTCGCCTTGTCGTCGTCGGCGTGGGCGTCGTCGCTTGTGCCGGAGGAGGAGGACGAGGACGAGGCAGGCACCCGCACGAGGAGGTACTTTGTATCAACCTGCGCGACAAACTCTGCCGCCGCGAGCTGCTCCCGCGAGATGGGCGCGCCGCCAGCACCCAGGGGTGAAGGTGCGCCGAGCGGAGCGAGCGTTGGGAGCTCGAGCCCAGCGGGCGGGTGCGCCGTGCGGAAGAAGGCGTCGGCTGTTGCGCGGGCGGAGAGGCGTGGTTCCTTATATGACGTGGCGGTGGAGAGGGCGGAGCGCTTCGTTGAGCGAAAGGAGGCGAGGAGGGTGCCTGCGGCTGCTGGGGCAGGGAGGGGAGGGAGCGACGGAATGACACTCGCGATGGGCGCAGAGGGGAAGATGGGGTTGTCCCAGGCCTGTGCGTGGCACGCTCAACTGTCAGCGCCAGGCGTGCGAGAGCCATTGGAACAGAGAGCGCACCTCGAGACTCTCCCTCAACCACCGCGGCACCTCCTCCTCCTCCTCGCCTCCTCTCACCTCCCTCCGCGTCCTCAACGCTGCCCGATCCACCTTCCCCTCCCTCCCACTCCGCACCCAGTCCCCACACCCACCGTATCCCTCCTCACCCAGCTCCCTCGCCGACGGGCCCCTCCCCGCCCGCCAGCTGTTCCCCGTCCGCCCGTCCACGCACCACACCTCGCCCGTGCGCGCGTCGAGCCACGTCTGCACTTGCGCCGCGGCAGCATCCGCGTCGTCTCCTGCGGCGGGGAGGGAGAGCGACGGGCGCGCGACGGGCGCGGAGGCCGCCGAGCGCTGCGAGAGGCGCTTGGCCGGCCGGGGGGCCACCTCGTTCTCGTTCTCGACCGCGCCTGCCGCAGCGGCTCGAGCGTGCGTGCGCTTCTCGCCTCGTGGCGGCGTCGCACAAGGGCCTCGAGGGGGCACCAGAGTGGGCGCGGGTGGCGGTGCAGTGGACGTGATGTGCAGGAAGCCGTTGAGCGTGAGGAACCGCTTCGTGAGCTGCTCGAGGAAGCGCTCGACGCGGGCTGGGTCCTGTGGTCGCGGGTACAAGTCAGTACGCAACCCCCGCACGGCAACGCGCGAGGAGCTCGAGCGCGCTGACAGCCCCGACGCACCTCAAACTCGACGACGCTCTTCTCCGGCTCGAGGCTGACGTCGACGACCCTCCCCGGCACCTCGAGCGCGACGACAAACACCGGGTGCCTCTCCGCCGGGCGCCGCGGGCTCTTGCCCGTTGCTGCTGCGGGCTTTGGCGAGGACGAGGAGCCCGGCGCCGGGATCGCGAGGTGCGAGGTGGCGAAGCGGGCGAAGGAGGACGACGCCAAGAGGGCGTTGAGGACCTCGTGCGGGAGGGAGGTTGCGGGTGCGAGGGGGCGCGAGTTGACGACTGTGTGGCTGAGGGTTAGATCGGGCGGGGGCGGCGCAGGGAGAGCCCCGCTGGCAGGAGGGAAGGGAGGGACGCACAGACGTGCTGCCCGGCCTTGCTGTGCGCCGCGCTGAGCGAGAAGAAACCCCTCGCGCGCATGCCATCCGTCGCTCTGCCGCCCCCTTCCTCGCCGCCTGGCACGAGCTCGACCTCGTCAAACGTCGACACCTTCTCGACGCCGGCACGGCCCCACAGCTGGCGCCACCTCCCGACGAGGCCATCGATGCTGCGCGCGACGTTGAGGAGCGTGCGGGGCCCAGAGGACGAGGACGAGAGGGACGTGGTGGTCGAGGTGAGGGAGAAGGCGACGTGTGGGTGGAGGAGCGCGAGCGAGGCGAGGGTCGAGCGCAGAGAGGCGAGGAGGGCGGCTTGCGCGGCGGGTTTGGCTAGCGAGCGGCGGCGTACGGGGAGCTGCGCAAGAGCGACCTGACATCAGCGCAAGCTTGAAAGTGGGAGAGCTTAGCCGGAAGCGAGGGAGCGGCGCGCAGCGCACCTTGTGAAAGATGTCGCGGACGGTGACGGTGGTCCCCGGCGTGGTGCGGTCGACCTGGGCCTGCTCGAAGGCGAGGCAGCGCTCGCCTCGGAGGACGCAATGCCAGGTCTGAGCGCCGTCGTCTCGTGCCGCGAGCGGGCGGGTGAGGATGTCGAGGGTGGCCAGGTCGCGGATCGAGGCGAGGGCTTCTCCCCTGAAGCCGTAGCTCGCGGGCCCGTCGTCGCCCGGTGCGTGCTTGCTCGTGAGGTGGGACCTGCAAGAGTCGCCGCCCGTCGAGCTGCGAGCGAGGAGTTGGAGGTCCGAGTGGGGGATGCCGTAGCCCGAGTCGTCGCAGCGGATGGTCCACGTGTCGAGGTCGACTGAGCAGTGGACCGAGCGAGTGTTGGCGTCGAGGCTGTTGTGCACGAGCTCTGCGAGGATGCTCTGGAGCGAGGGGACGACGACGGCTGATCTCACGAGGGAGGCGGTGCGGCGGGCGAGGCGCGCGATGGGAGCTCGGCCAGGGGAGGAGGGCGCCATGGCTGGGTGTAGTGGCAGCTCTGTGGGGCCTAGTCAGTGTCGCTTGAGCTCTAGCGAGGTGTGAGCGGAGAACAAGAGGCGACCCTCAGCTCGGGGCGCTCCCAGCTCGTCGCTAGCTGGCCTTCACTCACCCGCTCTCCCTCCTTCTCAAGAGGAGCGATTGCACGGCACACACGCGTCTCAGAGCAACACATCCACCCACCATGGCCCCAAAGAACCAGCTCGTCGACTCGAGCGACGACGAGCGAGACTCGTCCGCACCCCCGGACCTCGCCTTCAAGGTCAACGACGCCTTCGCAGAGAAGTACGACCAGAAGAAGCGCACAGAGGAACTCTCAAAACGTGCGTCGCTCACCTCCTCTGTCCATCACTCGCCGCCGCGTGTGTGTGTCGCTGACCTCCCGTCCCCTCGCACCACGCCCGACAGTCCAGGACAAGTACGGCAAGGACTTCCAGCTTGGCGACGACGACGAAGACGACGAGACCGACTACTCGACCGACGACGACGACGCCGAGCTCGTCACCCCTGAAGTCGACGCCGCCATCCTCCGCACCCTCGCCAAGATCCGCGCAAAGGACCCGAGCGTCTACGACGACGGCCGCAACGTCTTTGAAGGTGCGCCGACCAGCCTGGATCACTGTGTTCTGCCCAAGTCAGCTGACGCCCGTCCACATCGTCGCAGAGGAAGAAGCCGCGACCGCCGCCGCACGCGGGTCCGCCAGCTCGTCCAAGGCCTCTCGCGCCAAGGGCTCGTCCTCGTCCAAGCCCGTCCTCCTCAAGGACTACCAGCGCGCGCGCCTCCTCGCCAACCCCGAAGGCGACGAAGCGCTCGACGATGCCGCGGACGGTGGGGCCGTCCCGCAGACTCACGCAGAGGAGCAGCGCGCGCTCAAGCGCGAGATCACCGCCGCGTTCCACCAGGCTGGGGGGTCGTCGGACGAGGAGGAGGGTGGCGACGAGAGCGAGGACGAGGACGGGTTGTTCCGCCCGAGGGAGAAGGACGACGACGAGCGCGCGAGGGAGGAGCGCGAGTATGAGCGCTTCCTCGAGACGGCGGTGGGCAAGAAGGCGGTCAAGCAGGCGCTCGGAGATGACAAGGAGGAGGCTTTCCTCCGCAGGTGCGTCCCGCTCACGAGCGTGTCCGAACGCGCAGCAGACGATCTGACGCCGCGTCTCGTGCCCGCTCGCAGCTACATCATGAACCGCGGCTGGATCGACCGCGAGAATGACTCGTCGCACGTGCCTTCGTACGATGAAATCGTCGGCAACTCGACGACATCGAGCTCGTCCGCCAAGAAGGGCAAGGCGCGTGCCGCGAGCCCTGAGCTCGACGCCGATGGGCACCCGCTCGACCCCGCTGCGCACGACGACGACGATGAGGAGCTCGACGAAGTCGCCGAGGAGTTTGAGCACACGTACAACTTCCGCTTCGAGGAGACGTGCGTCCCACTTCCCCTTCCTACCTCTCCCTCTCTCGGATCTGTCCTGACCCGGAGCTCGACGCCGCTTGTCTCGCAGCGGCGCCGCCGACCTCGTCACGCACGCGCGCGACGCCGCTTCGTCCGTCCGCAAGCCCACGACGGCCGTCAGTGCGCGTGCGCGCGCGCGCGAGGCGGCCAAGCTGCGCAAGGAGGAGGAGGCGCTGCAGCGCAAGGAGGAGCTGCGGCGGCTCAAGGCGCTCAAGCGCAAGGAGGTCGAGGAGAGGCTCAAGCAGCTTGTCGAGGCTGCTGGCGAGGGGACAAAGGGGCTCGAGGAGATTGACCTTGATGGGGAGTGGGACGAGGCCAAGCACGAGGAGGCGATGCGCAAGGTGTATGGTGGCGAGTACGAGAACCTCGAGGTGGGTCCCTCTCTCTCTCTTTTGACTGCTCGAATGGGCACTGATGCCGAGGCGCACGTCAATCAGGACGACGAGTTCAAGCCGACGTGGGATGACGACATCGACATTGGCGACATTGGCGGCGACTCGGGCGACGACGACGACGCCGCGCTCCACCTCCCGTACGAACCCGTTGCGTCGACCTCTGCGCTGCCGGAAGGCGACGGCGACGTCGACATGGATGCCGAAGCCGAGGTCGACGAGGTGTCGCCCAAGAAGAGCAAGAAGGAGCGCAAGAAGGAGAAGAAGAACAAGAAGGCCAAGCGGGACGAGGAGGGTCTCCCGACCGACCTCGTCGAGGCCGTCAAGTCGACGGGCGACGCCGACAAGGTCCAGGCCGTCGACCGCCTCGTCGACGAGTACTACGCGCTCGACTACGAGGACCAGGTGGGCGACCTGCGCACCCGGTTCAAGTACGCCAAGGTCCCCGCGTCGTCGTTCAACCTCACGCCCGAGGAGATCCTCCTCGCGACCGACGCCGAGCTCAACGCCTTCATGTCGCTCAAGAAGCTCGCGCCGTACCGCCAGGACAGCGCGGCGTGGCAGGCCAAGCAGCAGCAGAAGCAGCGCAAGGCGCTCAAGGAGCTGCGCGACGCGCTCAAGACGCGCAAGTGGGGCGAGGAGGTCGACGAGGAGCAGGCGCAGAAGGCGCTCGACAAGCGCCGCGAGAAGAAGAGGCGGTACCGCGAGAACGCCGAGAAGCGCGCGGCCGAGACCGCGGGCGAGGACGGAGGCGCGGCCACCGCGGCGGCGGCGGCGGGTGGAGCGAGGGGCGAAGACGGCGAGCCGCCCAAGAAGAAGAAGCGCGCGGGCAAGTCGGAGCGCAAGAGGCTGCAGAAGGAGAGGGAGCAGGCGGGCGAGGGCGCGCAGGCGTGAGCTCGGAGGTGGGTGTGCTCGTCAGGTCGGCACCGGAGATGCACTGCCTTGTCTTGTTGTCGCTCTGTGGGCTGTCTGCGCTGTCCTGAGAGGCGAATCGCGGAGAAGGGCGAGGCCCGAAAGTAGCCGGGTCGTCGAGGAGCGCAGAGCGTCACCGCCTCGAGCCACCTTGCTCTCTCTCTCCTCATCGCACAAGGCGCCAGACTCGTCGCTGCAACTGATCAAGAATCGGTGCATCTCTAGCAACTCTACGTATCACCGCCTGCTGCGCCCCCTGTCGAACTCGCGACTGCCTCTCTCATCCCCCCCACCTCTCCCTCCGACTCGCCTCCCCAGTCCGCCTCGACCCGCCAGCATGACCTCGACGCTGCCGCCACTCGCACAGGCGACTTCTGGGTCTCTCGGTGCCGTCGTCAGCAACGCGCTCATTTACCCGCTCGACACGGTCACGACTCGGCTCCAGGCCTCGAGGAAGCGCACCTCAAAGGGCGGCTACAGCTCGATCCCCGCCGCCATCTCGACCATCTTCCGCACCGAGGGACTCGCCGCCTTCTACTCGGGACTCGGACCCGACTCGCTCTCGACGCTCCTCTCGCAATTCCTCTACTTCTTCGTCTACTCGGCGCTGCGGGACCGCTTCCAGGCGCGCAAGGCCTCGAGGGCACCACCCACTGCCGTCGGCCAGGGCAAGGCTAAGGGCGCCAAGCCCCCCGTCCTGAGCGCTGTCGAGGAGCTCGCGATCGGCTGCCTCGCGGGCGTCGTCGCAAAGGGCGCCGTGTCGCCGCTCTCGATGATCACGGTCCGGGCGCAGACGTCGAGTGAGCCGAGGCAGGAAGTCGTCGGTGGCAAGGAGGGCGACAAGCGGACTGTCGAGGACTCGGACAGCGACGATGACGAGGGAGGGTACGGCCGCGCGCCGAGTGCGCTCGCGCTCGCCAAGGAGATCTACGAAGAGCAGGGCATCGCCGGATTCTGGAGCGGGTTCCAGAGCACAATCATCTTGGTGCGTCGTCGGCGCGCCTCCGTCGTCCTCGACTCGTTCGCCAGTGGGCCCTGCCGGGAGGACCTTCCTAACCTTCGCGGCCTCCCGCCCTGCAGACGCTCAACCCGGCAATCACCTTCTACGCGTTTGCGACGCTCAAGCGCGCCCTCATCCCCGCCAAGCACCGCGAGCACCCGACCCCGACGCAGACCTTCTTCTCTGGCGCCCTCGCGAGCGCCATCGCGTCGGCCGTCACGTATCCGCTCATCCTCGCCAAGACGCGCCTCCAGTTCAAGAGTCCGACGGGGCGCGCCCTGTACAGGTCGCAGCTGGACGTGTTCCGCAGGACGCTCAAGAAGCAAGGCATCAAGGGGCTGTACCAGGGCTGCGAGTCGCAGCTCCTCAAGGGGTTCCTGTCCGAGGGCGTCAAGCTCGTCGTAAAGGACCGGTGCGTCTGTCCCATCCTGTTTCGGCTTTAACAGGCTGGGAGGCTGACGGGTCGCCCCTCGCAGCATCGAGCTCCTCATCGTCCTGGCGCACCGGCTCCTCGTCGCTCGGGGCAAGATCCCTGCCAACTCTTCCATGTAGACTCCCTCTGACTGTCTCTGACTCTCTCTGTCTCACCATCTTCATCTGTACGTCTGTTATGCACTACATTTGCGTCTCTAGCCAAGTCGGGAGCAGCTTCGAGCGAGCGCTGCGGGTCTGCCCGCGGCAGTCACGGTCTAGCGGTGGTAGGGAGACGCGACTTCCTTGACGAGGTCCCAGGCCTTGTCCAGGGCATCGAGCACTGCGATAACGGGCAGAGACGAATCAATTCCGTCGACCTCACAAGCAAGGAGGGGAAGGAGAGCCAGCGCACCGTCTTGCGGCAGCGGACCCTTCTCAAGGTCGACGAGGTTCGACTCGAGGTGTTTGACCGACGAAGCGCCAATGAGGATGTTGTCGCCTTTGTCGCGCGACAGGAGCGAGTGGTGCGACACCCAGCGGAGAGCGATCTGGCGGGACAGGGACGGGCGTGTCAGCGAACATAGGTTGTGAGCGGTCACGAAGAAAAGCCACCGGTGCTTGCTCGACCCGTTCTGCGCGGAGGGAGAGAGACCGGCGGCGCACCTCGGCAAGCGTCAGGTTGTTCGACTTGGCGACGGGCTCGATCAGGTCGAGCGCCTGAAAGTACTCGTCGCGCCCTGTTCGGTGGTGCGGAGCTCGCCGGTTGTCAGCCTGCCTCGGGAGCCATTGGAATCGATCGAAGACGCACAGTAGCGCTGACGGTAGTTCTTGCCCTGCGCGGTGTTGGGATCGAAGCGCGAGCCCTTCTCAACCTCGTTGTCCCGCTTGAGCTGGCCCGTGAAGATGCCTGCCTCGCCGAGAGCTCGGTCAGCCACAATGCCTGACAGGTCGACAAGCGACCGCAATGTTGAGCGGCGAGGAAAGGTTGACAGGGCGAGGACGCACCTCCTCCTAGCGGGTTGAACTCGTAAAAGCTGATGCCGTGCTTGCGGAGGACGGGGAAGAGCTCCTTCTCCACCGAGCGATGGAGCGCGTTGTAGATTCCCTGGTACGCGGTAGGCTTGATCCACCCCTTCTTATCGGCAATGGCGCAAAAGTCGTCGACCTGCGCGGCCGAGTAGTTTGACACGCCGAAGCGTTCAAACTTGCCCTCCTTGTGGAGCGTGTTGACGGCCTCGAGGGTCTCTTCGAGCGAGGTGGAGGCGTCCGGCATGTCTGCGAGGGACGGAGGAGAGGACAGAGTGAGCGAAGGCGAACAGACGAGAGAGGGACGACGCACGCAAGTACCACAGGTGGAACTTGTCGGTCTTGATCGCCTCGAGCTGCACGTCAATGTACTTGCGCATGCTGTCGAGCGTAAACTTGACATCCCTGCCGGCGTATTGACCCGGAGCGAGCTTCGTGTCGACGACGACGCCGCGCCCCTTCCAGTCGATCTGGCCCAGGTACTCCTCGGACGAGCCTTCGCCGTAGATAAGCGCCGAATCGACTTCGTTGTGGCCGTGTGCGAGGAAGACGTCGAGCATCTTCTCGCACCCTGCGAGGTCGTGCACGCGCGCCATCTCGACTCCCTCCCTCCCCCAGGTCATGAGGCCAAGCGAGACGGGGACGTTGGTCGTAGCGGCGGGCATTGTGTAGGTGAGCGTGTTGAATGAAGTGGAGAGAGGGACAGAGGCGAAGGGCACGGCCGAGGCAGCAGCAAAGTGGAGCGGGTCCCTCCACTCGGCAGCCCTCCACTCTTGCGCGGGGAGCACGTCATCTGAGGGAGGACAGACGCGAGGCAGGGCAGCTGTGGCTGCAAGCGTGTAGCCCGCGTCTCTGAGCAGTGTGGCCAGGTGGATAGCTGGCAAGGACAGCGCTTGGCAGGAGGATGAACCGCGACCGCTCCCCGCTCATCACCGCGCCTCGACGCGAGAGTCCTTGTGCACCCTCGCCCATACGCACGCACGCGGGATGGCGACTCGCACCGTGCAGAGCAAGTCCAGGCTGATCTACTCGCTTCCGCTCAACCCGCCCATTCCCTTTCCGCAACATCCAACCTACCCTGTCCAGCTCCCGACCCGCGACCTTCGCGAGGCCTACCTCGCCACCCTCTGGCCGCCAGCCCATTCGAAGCAGTCTGAACAGGTGCGCAACCTCTCGTACAGCTGGTAAAAGTGCCCGCTGACGCGACATGCCCCGCCGCAGGCTCTCCTCGAAGCGTTCGCTCGCCTCCTCCTGACCCTTCTCGCCGAACGCTCTCCCGCCGCCCTCAACTCGCTCGTGCGCGAGCTCGTTGTCCCGCTGCAAGATTTCGACAAGCGCTGGCGCTCCCAGCTCCCGCCGCTCGTCGAGGAACCCGACGAGGACGATGAAGACGACCACGCGGGACTGCCGGCCGGCACGAGCGAGGACGAGGCGCGTCGAGTCAGGAGCGATTACGACAGGTGGACTGTCGAGGAGAAGGTGCGGCTCGAGGCCAAGCGGGAAGAGGCGGAGCGCAATCGCAAGGGCAAGGAGCGCGCCGTCGACCAGGACGCCTCGACGGCCGACCACGACGACGAGGACTCGGGTGCTGCAAAGCCCGTCGAGGTCCGTCCGAGCGACTGGCTAGCCGGGAAGGAGCTACTCGAGTGCGTGGCCGTGCTTCGGTCGCTGCAGCGGTGGCGGACGAGTTGCTGACGCCCGCGTCCCCCGGCGACAGGACTCGCCTCCAAGCGCTTCTCCTCTTCACCCTCCTCGCTCTCCCTGTTACTTTCCAGCCCGACGTGCCCAAGAAAGGACGCAAGAAGAAGAATCCCGAGCACTTTGCCGACACGCTCGACGCCGCCATGCTGCTCGATTTTCTCACGGACCGCCTACAGATATGGCGAGTCATGCAGGACGTGGGCGACCTTGCGTTCGCCTCGGACGTGCCGCTCGTCGAGAAGGAGGCCAAAGTCAAGTTTGTCCCCCTAGAGGAGCGAGACGCCGTCCAGGTCTGGTGGGCAGACATCGTCGAGCCGCTGTGCGTGTCCTCCGCTCTCTCCGCATTCGAGTCGCTCTTCCCTGACCACACACACGAACCACCAGCTTCCGCACCCATGTCGACGCCTCCATCCTCTCGCACCACCGTGTCAAGCTTTTCCCCGCCGCAACCTCTCAAGCTGAGCGTCTCACCCAGCGCCTCGAGCCCGCTCCCTCGCCCTTCAAGACGCGCTCGCTCCTCTCGCTCGAAAAGTCGGCGCGGCGCCGCGAGCTCCGCGAGGGCGAGCGTCGCGTCGCCGAGAGCCCGACGATGAAGCGGCTCATGAGCATGTCGGGCTTGACGGGCAAGGCGAAGGAGCGCGAGGCGGGCGGCGCGTCGACGTCGACGGCAACAAAAAGCTCGGAACGGGTACAGGCGGGCGACGAACCCGACGACGTCTTCAAGCTGCCGAGCAAGCCGAGTCGACAGCAGGACGGCGTGGGCGCCGACGCCGGCGCCGAGTCGGGCGAGGCGGACAAGCGCGATGCGGCAGCGGCCCGACAGCGCCTGCCGCGCAAACAGGAGCGCCCACGCCCACTGCCGCGTGGAGACAGCTCGGCTGCGGGCATTCCTGACGCGCTCAAGCGGCGCGTCGTCAGCTTGGGCAAGAAGCCCGCCGCGCGCAAGAAGACGGAGGTCGCGGCCCCGCGGGACGAAGAGGGCACGGGAACGAAGCGCAAAAGGAAGAGTCTGAGCCCGAAGAGTGCGCCCCTCTCGGTCATCCGGCCGGAGCGCCCTTACTGACCCGCTTCACCTTTCGCTCGACAGAGCTCAGCGCCTCGGAGCGCGCCGCCCACTCGCTCACCCTCGTGCCCGACACCCCCGACAAGGTGGCAGCTGCATCTGCTTCCGCTGCGTCGTTCCGCAACCCATTCTCTCGCACCAGCTCGGTCCCCTCGTTCGCCGCCCTCGGCGCCGCGTTCCGAGCGGGAGCGAACAACGCCGCTACACTGCCGTTCAATCTGCCGCCGCCGCCTCGACTGCCTTCCGACCGGATGGATTGGTCTGGTGAGAGGGAGGGGGACGAAGACGAGGAGGAGAGCGAGGAGGACAGCGAGCGGGGCCCGGCGTCGCCCCCGGGATCGTCAGCGAGCCGGGAGGTCGCTACGCCCAAGAAGCGGACGGCGCGGCAGGTCCTAGTGCCGGATACGTAGGCTGGACGACGGAGCGAGGCGCCTGTGGGAAGAAGACTTCGAGAATCGAGAGGGAACTGACCGACTCGGCGCGCCTTCTCTTTTTCGTGCTCGTGACTTGACGCTCTTGCTTCCTCTCATGACTGCAGGCTTCTCTCTTCGATCGACCTGCTCGCTCCGCCGCGGTATTTCTGAGTCGCGCTTTTGCTCAGGCCCCGCCCCGCTTTGTTCGGCGTCGGTGCTCGCTCCTCTCGCTTCTGGCGTCGCTCGCACGCTCTCATCGCACTGCTTGAACAACTCAGTCTCGACATGCCATTTGAAGAGGTGCGTTCTCCTCGCCTGTCCCCCCAAGCCCGCCTCGCTCGCTGACGGCCGCCATTCGCAGCTGACGAACGCCCCAAGCCCGAGATCACTCAACCCGCCTTCCTCCCTCCACTTCAAAACTCAGGAGAACAGTGCGAGCGCGACAGAGCAAGCACCCTGGCTGAAAGGGCGGAAGGCGCTCGTCCCTGTCCCCGTCGGCGAGGCGAGGCGACTGCGCGTGCGTTGATGATTCCCTCTTTCGCCGCGGACCAAAGCTGACTAGACCGCCTTCAGATGAAAGCAGGCGGGCTTGCTGAGCTTGGGGAGGTCGCGACCAAGGGCGACAGCCCAGAGGAGCCGCTTTCGCCGACAAGCAGCGACGCAGTGCGTTCGCTCGTCTGCCTCGCTCCCTCGCCTGGTGTTCTGCACGTCTATGGCCAAGCTGATCATCTACTTCAGGTCGTTCGCGCAAGGCGCCTCGTCGAGGAGAACCGCCGCCTGCGGGACAGGCTTGCGGACGCCGAGAAGAGCACGGAGACGCTCAGGCGCGAGCTGGTGCGTTCTCTCCGCCGCCCCTCTGTGCCAGCCTTTCCAGGGCCTGCACTGACACCGCTCCACTGGTTTCTTTACAGTCTGAGCTGCGCGGTGTGCACAACGTCGTCGTTACGGAGCGCGACTCGCTGCAGGTGCTCCGCAATGCTCGTCTCGCGTCCACGTGTCTCGCCATGACGCGCTGACGTACCGCGCCGCGCTCAGTTCGAGTTGGCAAAGCAAGAAGACGAACTGCTCATACTCCGTCAGGCGGACAAGGAGCGAGCGCCGGGCGTAGGCGAGTTGCGCACGCAGCTCGCTCTCGCGGCAGACGCCAAGTCGCAGCTTGAGGTATGTCGACTGCGGAAAGCCGTAGCAGCCGCATGGGCCTCTGACCATGACCGTCTCGCCTGCAGGCTCAACACGAGCTAGCACTGGCAGACGCGCAGGGCGAGACCGCCCGCCTCCGCACGCAGCTCGAGAAGGCCGAGAGCGACCTTGAGCAATCCAGGGTGGGCTTCCCTCCGTGACGGTATGAAAGCCTAGCTGACTCGCTTGTTTGTAATCGCCCGCAGGCAGACCAGAACGAACAGCACCTGGCCTGTTTGCAGCTGATGGAGGAGCAGGAGAAGCTCGAGCTTGCCTACGAAGAGGCGGTCCTCCAGGTCCGTCCCCTCCGCGCCCGTCCTGTCCTGCCATCTGACGCGACGCCCGCACAGCTTGATGAGTTCAAGCGACAGCATGCTGTAGACGAGGTGAGCATGTCTCGCTTGGTATCGTCCCTCGTTCGCCCAACTCATGATGTCGACGCGTACGCTCCACAGGTCCACGATGATGAAGTACGTCACACTCCTCGATGAGTGTCGCTGTTCCCCGGCTTGACTAGGTCTCCGCAGATGGACGTCGACGCGGCGGATCAAAGCTGGGACCAGTGCGAGGTCGACGAGGTCGCCTCTCAGTCGGTCGCGTCGTCGAGCACAATGGCGCGGAAGAACCCCTTTGGCAGGGTCCTCACCGTGAGTCTCCCTTTTGGTAACCCTAGCGCGTCGACTGACCTGTTCCTCCTGCAGAGACGAGGCCGCAACCGCTCACAGCCGCTCCTCAGCGCGCCTATCCCCGCACAGCAAGACGTCGCGGCCGTCAAGAACGACGTCGAGCAGCTGAAGCAGTACGTTCAAAGTTCTCGCACCTTGCCGACCTAAGTCTGATGGCCGCCAACGAAGAGCAAGCGCCTGACTCTCTTCGACCGACGGTTCTCGCGCAGGACCATTGCGCTCCTTGTTCGGGAGCGACAGCCTCCATCCGACCTCGCGTACGAGGAATGAACCCGCAGACTCTGTATGGAGCCCGCATCGGGCGCGACGTTTGCACTCCCCCCACAGTTCGTAACTTTATCAGTGACCTCCTCCCAACCTTCGCGAAGCGACTCCTTCCTTTGCGCCCTTTCTTTCACCTCCTCGAACCGACGTCTACCTTTGAGCTTCTCGTGTAACGCTATGAAGGATGTCGAGCGGGGTCAGGGGTCAAGGCGGGACGGCGGAGCTCAAGTGCCGAGCACACGGCGAAGCTGCGAGATGTCCAGCGTGCGCGCCCACTGCGTGTTCGCTAGGTTGTCGCTGACTACGTTGCAGCGAGTCAGAGCAACCAGTGAAGCGTCGATGACGTCGTGCGGCTGGAAGACAAAGGCGGAGCGGGGGGCTCGTGCGCTCGCTCCCCCCTTGTCCACCAGCTGGGGTCGAGGAAGCTGTTCAAGTCGGACAGCTCGCCTCAGAGTCTGCACCGCGCTATGCCTTCCTTCTACGACCTGCTGCAAGCGGTCTCCCGCCTGCGATTTCACCCAGCGCCGTCGCCCGACGACTCGGAGGTCGAGGGACCACTGGCACCCACTGGCAGAGCTGCGCCACCTCCGCCTCCGACTCGACCTGTCGAGCTTCCCGTCGCCGCGCGATTCTCCCGTACCCCTCCCGTCTACGCAGATGGGCGCACGCCGCCTGTCAATCCCTCACGCAGCACGGCAGCTCCCAATCGCGGGAGCCTGGCGACCTTAGTCAGCCCGGGCGACGCCGTCCTGTTGCGGGAAATCAGCGTCCTTCTGCAGCAGCAGTGGGATCAGGGGCGAGCGACAGGGCAGCTCGATATCCCGGCCGGCGGCGACCTGGGGACGGTGCGTGGCTCGACTTCCTCTCCAGCTCGTGTGTGCGCGGGCGTCGCACATGGCCCGCGACCGAGCTGGGCAAGGTTAGGCACGCGCTGATCCTTGAGCCTTTCGTGCAGTTGGCGTCTAGCGGCTACAGCAATCATATCACGGAGACCCGACTCGACCGTGAGTGGCAGCTGCCCTTAAAAACTCGGACGCCTGCGGCCCGCTGCTCGAGGCTGGAACCACCTGCGCGCAACAATGTGAGCGAGCGAGGAGCAGGCGAATGAGGTTCGAGATTGCGCGCCTCGAATCCCGCTCGCTGGTGGGCGGTCGGGTCGGCGGGATCGACATTGGCGAGGGAGCCACGCCGGGAGCCCGGCCGTGCCAATTCTCAGCCGAGGAAGGCGGGAGGTTCGCGGGGGGTTGCCTCGTCCGGCAGGCGCCTTGCAGGGCCTACGCCCGCTCCCCCCGCTCCCTCTCTCATTCGGGACGGGCCAAGGTCCCCCTCACACGAAACGCTTGTGCTCCAACTTTCGCGGTGCTGGTCCGACGCGGGCTCCGGCCCCCTCGAGCTGCCTGCGCACGACGGCACCCTGAGAACCACCCTCTTCTCGCTCTTCCAGTTGTCGCCTCTCAACTGCGTCTTAGAGCAGCTCACACGTCAACCTCACGCAATCAGAGCGCCGAGCGCTGACCTGGCATGTACCGCCCCCCCTCTGCCTCATCCTCTTCCGCTGCCACCGCTCGACCCCCCTCGACTCGCTCTTCGCCGCCGCCGCCGCCGCCGCCGCCCTTTGCATCCGGCTCGTTGCCGTCTCGCCCGTCCTCGGCGTCATCCGCCCGGCGCCCGAATCCGCCACGCACCTCTCGCACTCCCTCTGACGACGACGACGACGACGACGCTGTCCTCTCGGGCCCCACTCCGCAACCCTCTTCGTCCCGCTACTTCGCCACCGTCGCCCACGACGACACGAATTGTGCGCGACGTCGTTCGTCTCCACTGCGCATACCACGACACCCTCTGGACTCGCCGCCTCGCGTCGGGCACGACACCTTTCGCTCGCGCTCTTCGCCGGGCATGGCCACGACCGCGAACCGCCGCGCTCGCCCGCCGCCTATCGTCACTACCGCACCCTCCGACCGCACGTTCCTTCGCCAACGTCACCACGCCTCGCGCGACGACGTCTCCTCGTCCGAATCATCCGGTGGTGACGACGCCGACGCCGACGATGAACGCTCTCGTCCGATGTCGGCCTTGATGCCGCGATCCGCCCTGGCCAACTACTTCAATCTCGACTTCTCGTTCCTAGACGACGAGCCTCCGCCCCGCAAGACGGCATACGGGCGGCGCACGCAGGAGGAAGCGCGGCGGGTGGAGCGCACCGCACGGCCCCCTCGTGGCGACGAGGACTACTTCAGCGCGAGGCGCGTCAGCGGTTCAGCACCAGGTACGCCCTCTCTGTCTTTCTCTCCCAGCATTCAGAAGCTCGAGCGACTGCATGCTGATTTTCCAGCACTGGCAGCCTCGAAGCGCCTCTCGACGGGCTCGACCACCGGCAGCCTCCCCTTTCCCAGCGCCAACCTCCCTTTCCCCTCGAAGCGGCCAAATCTCCCGCACCGCGCGTCGTCCGACTCGGTCTCGACGCGGCGGAGCAGCATCCTGTCGCCGGGCTTCTCGCCAAGCCACCTGCCCTCGCCCGACCGGCGGCGACCGTCGGCCGTGTCGTACACTTCCGTCGACTCCGCAGGCAGCGTGGTGTCAGCTTCGTGCTACGCTTCGCGCCGCTCGCCGCTCTCGCCGACGTTCCCGTCCATCCCAGAGGCAGGGCCGGACGCGGCTGAGAAGCGCAAGCGCCTCGCTGCCTTCCTCGACGAGACGGCGTCGGCGATGGAGGGCGGCAAGTCGCTCATGATGGTCGTTCCGGAGCTCGTGCCCGCGGGCCCCCAGCACAAGTCGCTCTCCGAGCTCGCCGAGCAGCAGGTCAGCCCCCAGCCGGCTTCGCGCTCGGACGACTTCCGCCACCCCTTCGACGTCGCGCATGACTACCGACACGGTGCGCCTCAGCGGCTGCCGTCGGGTGCAGATGCCGACGACGACTCTCTCAGCCCGACGAGTGCGCCGCCGGCCGTCCTTGTAGAGCCGCCTGCGCACGAGGAGCAAGTGGGCGAGCGGGACCCCGACATTCACAGCCCGCGCGCCACTGCGCTCGAGGCAGGTCACTCTGCCAACGACCAGCTCGCGGCGGATGGGCCGGGGACCGGTGAGGCGCGGTCGCTCGAACGCAGCTTTTCTGGCCTCGGTCTGTCAAACATGGACCCGAGCGGGTCTGCGGTCCGCCCTCAGGCAGAGCGCTCCCCGTCAACCCTTCGCGCACCATCGCCTACGTCGCCGGCACGTCCCAGCAGGAGTTCGGCGTCGTTCGAGGACGATGAGCGGCGCAAGCGCCTCGACAAGCGCCGCAAGATCATCCGCGAGCTGGTCGAGACTGAGTCGTCGTACGCCGTCGACATGGCCGTCGTGCGCGACATCTACCTCGCGCGCGCGCGTGGTGCTCGTGCGTCACTTGCACTCTGCCGCTTGAGCGTCGCTCGCTTGTCAACTGACTCTGTTTCCCTTTTGTTGTCCCTTCGCAGACATGGCGCAGATTGCGGATCACGTCATGAGCACCGGCCTGGGCCTCGGCAGCGGCAGCGCTGCGCGCCCACCGTCGCCATCTCTGAGCCCGCGTCGCGCGTCGCAGCGTCCGGGGTTCACCCGCCGAGTCTCGGATCGCTCCGACGCCGAGGGTGCACGCAGGACCTCGTCGGGCTCGTTCGGGGCGACCAAGGGCGACCAGCGGCGTCCGCCTGTTGTGCCTTCGCTCCCGGCCCTCATGCCCGGCCAGCCTCTCATGAGCGAGCAGGACCTGCACATCGTCTTTGCCAACCTCGAGGAGATCGCGGCATTCGCCGAAGGCTTCGCTGGCGCTCTTGACGCGGCGGCAGGTACGGACGACTTCGACGCCGACGACGACCGCATTGGCGAGATCTTTGTCGAGATGGTGCGTCCGCAGTCTCTCGCCTTCCTCGCTTTAGAGCCTCCCTCTGACGGCTGTTCTGGCTCTGCAGATCCCGCGCATCCAGCAAGTCTACTCGACCTACTGCGTCCGACACCACCGGGCCATTCTCCGCCTCCAGGAGCTCGAGCCCTCGCTGCGCACCTACCTGTCAGAGGCCAAGACGCTGTCGCACGGCCGCACCAACGCGTGGGACCTCGCGTCGCTGCTTATCAAGCCGGTACAGCGTTGCCTCAAGTACCCGCTCCTGCTCGACCAGATCCTCGCCGTCACCCCCGAGACGCACCCGGACCGCCTCGCCCTGCAGCGGGCCAACGCCGACATGCTCCTCGTCGCCGAGCACATCAACGAGGTCAAGAAGAAGCAGGACGCTGTCAACCGGGTCGTCCACAAGGACAAGTCGTCGCAGCGTCGCGAGTCGTCGCGCTCGATCTCGTCGTCCGTCACCAAGAAGCTCCTGCGCTCGTCGCAGAAAGCCAAGACGGCGTTCGGCTTTGCCGAGAACGGCGGCGACGACATGTTTGACACGCTCGTCGCCCTCGTCGACAGCACTCGCAGCGGCGTCCTGCGCTTCTCGAACGAGATGCGCGACTGGACCAAGAGCACCAAGACGGCCCTCGAGGCCCAGGTCGGCATGGTCGAGGGCTGGATCCAGATGTACGCGCCCATGGCCGGCGAGCGGCACTCGGCCGCGAGCGTGAGCCACCGCCGCCTGTGTATCTTCCTCGACGAGGTCCTCATCCCCATCATCGAGTTCCCCTGGCGCGAGCTGGTGCGTCATCTCTCTCTCTCTCGCCCTCTTTCGCAGATTCCGCAGTTGCTGACATACACACGCACACCCGGCCGCAGGACTACGAGGTTCGCCGCTCGCTCATCCTCAAGACAGACCACCTCTTGTCCCTGTTTGAGTCGCCGCGCCAGGTCATCGCCAAGCGCAACGACAAGATGCTCGACCACTCCCGGTACCTCGCCAAGAAGCTCCCTGTCGACCGGCGCGGGTCGGAAGAGTTCCTCCTCCTCTCGTCGCAGCTCCTCGAGGAGCTGCCGCGCTTTCTCGGCAGCGTGTCGCGCTACTTCAACATCATCGTTGGCCACTTTGCGGGCGCCCAGGCGGCGTACCACGAGGCGGTCCAGGAGCGCTGGAACGCCTTCGCCGAGCAGTGGGTCGTCCAGGTCGGCGGCGACTCGTACGAGGACATCGAGGCGTCGTTTGCCGAGCAGCATGAACCTCTCGACCAGATGATGGAGACGCTCGCAGCAGGCCTCGGTCTCGCCATTGCCCGTGCGTCGCCTGGCTCTCGCCCTGTGGCCTCTCGTCACGACCCCCTCCCCGCTGACTCCCCTCGCCTTCGCGTCCACAGACTCGAGCTCGAGCTCGCCTCAGACCCGCCAGCGCGCCTCGCGGCACTCGCACAGGTCGTCAACGTCGAGCCGTCCGTCGTCGGGCTACAACTCGTCGCTCCCCGTCACGCCTGACGAGCCGCCACGCACGGGCCACCGCGAGTCGTACATGTCGGGCCACACGAGCAGCTACTCGTCGGACCGGCGCAATCGCGGCAGCCTCAGCTCTGCGAACCGCAGCAGCGTCACGTCCGATTCGTCGGCCCCGTCGCTTCGGCCAGCTAGCGCCGGCGGCTCGGGCTCGTCGCGCGAGCCGCTCACGCCGCCGCCCGTGCAGCCGGGTTACCCTGCCTCGTCGGTCAAGCGGTCGAGCGCGGGGCCCTCGAGCCCGCGCAACGCCGTGTACGAGGCGACTGGTGGCCACGACCGACGCTCGATGGCCAGGCGGTACGACCACCCATTGCCCTCTCCGCCGCCGCCGCCGCCGACGACGAATCGCAAGGTGCACCACTCGGAGGCGTCGAGCTCGACTGGGCGGCAAGAGCCTAGTCCGCGCCTGCGGTCGCAGTCGTCGTCGGGACGCACGGCCAAGGAGCTGCGCGAGAAGTACCTCTCGACCTACAGTGTCTACCTCCCCGCCAACGAGGCCTTTGACGGCGCCCAGCACGACGACGACGAGGCCTTCACCCATGGCGATGGCCCGCTCTACATCGCCGAGGCGGTCAACCCGAGCCGGTCGACGGCGATCCGCTCCGGATACCCGATCCTGAGTTTCGACGTGGGCGAGCGCTTCTACGTCGAGCTCGAGGAGGCGGACCGCGTCGAGGGCGGGAGCGGGTGGCTCCTCGGTCGCAAGATGGAGGGCGACAGCAGTCTCGGGTGGGCGAGGACGGAGGACTTTGTCATGGTCGACGAGGATGCAGGGGAGGAGGAGGACGACGACGACAGGTTGCAGTGAGCTGGTCTCGCGACCGTAGAAGTACAGAGTCCGTGTTGTATGCCTTGCCGTTCCTCGCGTCTCTCCCCAGCGTGTCTGCGACTCGAGAGGCTCAGCATGGCTCTCGCGGCCGGCCAGGTCGACGAAAATGCAGCTCGCCCTTTCGGTGGTTCTTGAGTGGCGGGACAAATCTGAGGACTGCTTCATATTGCTCTGTATCTGTGCTTTGGCGCGGCTCGAGACGATGCAGCGTCGAGGTTGCTGACTTGGCGAGGAGACCAAGTGCTCGCCTCATCAGCGTCGGCTGCTCCGCTCCTTCGCCCCTCTGCACCACGCCGCTTGTCTCGCACCCATGAGCGACGCCGGACCCGTCACCTTCATCAAGAAGCGCAAGGGCGCACCCGCCGGCCTGCGCAAGAAGCAAGACCCTTCCAGCGCCTCCTCCGGCCCCGCCGCCGCCCAGGACGAGCCCGCCACATCCGAGGTCATCCACGCAGCCAAGCGTTCCGTCACGAGCCACCTCGTCCAGGGTACTGGCACCAAGCGGCGCCGCACCCAGCAGGACGACGGTGGCCTCGCCCTCTCCGACTCGGACGACGACGACAAGGACGCCGCCGAGCGCAAGGCGTTCGCAGTGCGGCACTCGTCGGACCGGCACGCTGAGCGGCGCAGGAGCGAGAGCCCGCCTGCGTGGGTCAGCAGCGACCAGATCAAGGAGATGGCGCGGGACAAGGTGGCCGCGCCGGAGGAGGTGCCGGACGATGGCCTGTACCGCGGCGCGAGCAAGCAGAAGAACCAGGTGCCCAAAGCGACGGGGCCTGTCAAGGGAGGCCCGGGCAATGTCAGGACCATCACGCTCACCGACTACCAGCCCGACGTCTGCAAGGACTACAAGGGTCCGTCCCCCCTTCCTCTCGCCTCTCCCAAGGCGTTCAGCAGCTCACCATCTCTTCTTCCTGGACTTGCAGAGACCGGTTTCTGTGGCTTTGGCGACACCTGCAAGGTACGTCATCGCGCGCCTCTGTCTGCTTGACCGCGCAGGAGCTGACTCGTCCCGCTATCCCCCTCCCGACAGTTCCTGCACGACCGCGGCGACTACCTCCACGGGTGGCAACTCGACAACTCGTTCCTGTCCAACTCTGCCGCGTCAGGCTCGTTCATGGCCAAGCAGCGCGCGCGCGACGGTGGCGCCGACGGCGCCGACTCGGACTCGGACGACTCGGACGCCGACGACCTCCCCTTTGCGTGCCTCATCTGCCGCAAACCGTTCGGCAAGGACCCGGTCGTGACGCTCTGTGGACACTACTTTGACTCGGCGTGCGCCATCAAGCGGTATGCCAAGACGGGCAAGTGCTTTGCGTGCGGCGCGGCCACCAACGGCGTCTTCAACCGGTGCGTGGCGTACCACTCTCTCTCTCTCTCTCTCTTGGCAGAGCGCTAGAGACTGACCTGTGTACGTGACGAGCAGCGCGACCAAGCTCATCGCCAAGCAGAAGGAGCGCGAGGCCCTCAACGACAAGGCGCGCGACGAGGAAGAGGGCGAGGATGCGGCAGGAGCTGACGACGGCGGCATCGAGATCGAGGGGCTTGCGGAGGACGCGTCGGCGGACTTGCGTGCAGCTCAGCGGCGCCGGGCGGCGCAGCAGGACGAAGAGGACGAGGGGGAGGAGGATGACGGGGAGGGAGAGTACGAGGAAGAGGAGGAGGTCCGCCCGCGGAAGCGGCCCATCATCGAGATTCAATAGCTTTGCTAGTCAGTTGCAAAGGCTGTCTATGGCTACAGTCGCGTGGAGCGCATGAGAGCGGGGAGTCTAGCGAGGAGAGGTCGTGGCTCACGCGAGCAGCTCGTCGAGCTTGCCGCTGGCCTGGAGCTTCTTGAGGTCCGAGCACCCGCCAATGTTCTGCCCCTTGATGTAGACCTGTAGGCGTTGTAAGTAAGTCGTCAAATCACCGGCACGGGAGAGCGATGCCCGAAGAGAGCGAGACGCACCTGCGGGACCGTGACCTTGCTCGCCCCGACGCGCTCGGCGAGGTACGCCTGGATCGCCGAACCTTGCTCCATCTGGTTGAGCTCGAGGACCTGTCGTGTATGCTTCGTGAGCACTATACGGAGGGCGGCGGAACGCGAGCAAGAGAGGCGCGCACCTTCATCCGGGGACCTTGACCCAGGCTCGAGAGGATGCTCTTTGCCTCGGTGCCTGTGTCTCCGTCCAGGTCGTCAGCGCCTCTCGAATAGTGCACACCAAGGAGGACTGTCACGCACAGTAAGGGCAGAAGGATTTGCTGAAGACGGCGACGGGCGATGCTGAGATGAGCGACTGGGAGAGGTGAGGCGAGGAGGAGTGGGCTCGGTCAGCCGGGGTCTCATTGGGCAAAGACAGGGAGGGACGAGCACAGGGTGCTCACCTCTACCGTGTCCTTTGCGACCTGCTTCTGCTCCTGAGAGACGGGAGCCGAGGTGAAGAAGGAGCGGGCGTAGCGAAAGAGCGACGACATGCTGGAGGGGCGCGAGTTCCGTAGGGGTGTTGCTAGGCGTGAGATGAAGCGTCTGAGAATGCGCAAGCTCGAGAAGGAAGCGGGCCTGGAAGTGGGTTGAAGGAGAGAGCGAGGCGCCACCTTGCTTGCCAGTCGGCTTCCTTCCCCCCCGACCCCCTGGCGCGCCATGACGACGCCTGCTGTATTTGCAGGTCTCGGACCCAAACTCAAGGCCCAGTACACGGCCGCGCTCAAGGCCGGCTCGCTCCTCTTTACAGAGTCGGACGTCGTCGAGCTGGACGATGAGGACATTGGCATCCCCGTGCGTCGGTTTCCCGCGCCTCTAGCACGAGTGCAATCAGGCTAACGCGACAGACCCGCACAGTTCGAAGTGCGCTACGCCCCTGCTCTCGCCAAGAAGCCGACCAAGGCCGACGGCAAGGGCACCAACGACGACGACGCTCGACCCGCGGACAAGCCCGCCGACCCCTTTGCGCCGCCGTACCAGCAAGACCTCTTTGTCGCAGAAGAAACCGTCAAGGAGGACGACGACGACTCGGGAGAGAGCTTTGCCATCCTCGTGCGTCTTGCCTTCCCCTCCCTCTTGGTCCCTCCCTTCGCGGTCTGACCTCCTCCTCCTCCTCTCGCCCCCGGGCTGCAGCTCAACAAGTTCTGCGTGACGCCGCGACACTTCCTCCTCGTGACGAAAGAGTTCCGCAAGCAGACGACCCCGCTCTCGCCGCTCGAGGTCTTCACCGCGTGGTCCGTCCTCAAGCAACTCGGCGCGCGAGAGAAGCACCTGGCCTTCTTCAACTGCGGCGACGAGAGCGGTGCATCGTGCGTCGGAGATCTTCCCTACGCTGTCGCTCCCCCTTGACTGACGCGTTGTGCCCGCTTGCAGACAGCCGCACAAGCAGTGCGTCGTTCCGCCTCACTCGCCTGTGTCGCCCGTCTCCTGACATCTGCCCCCTCCCTCACAGTCTCCAATTCATCCCTATCTCGAACGGCATGGCCCCGTTTGACTCGTTTATCGACGCGCACAAGCCTGCTAAGCCCCGTGCGTACCTTCCTCTCTGCTCCTCTCCTTCGCCTGTCGCGGCACTCACCAGCTCTCCTTCCCGTTCCCCGCCGCGCAACAGAAACACCCTTCCAGCTGCCCCTCCCCTACGCAAACTTCACCGCCCTGATCGACCCTCCTTCGTCGGCGTCGCGCCCCGACCTCGTCAGCTACCTCGGGCAGCGCTTCGTCGAGCTCCTCGACCTCATGATCGACCACCGGCGGCGCCTCTCGCTCTCGGACCCTGCCGCGCTCGGACTCGACGCGGACGCGTCCGAGCAACCGACCCGGGGGATCCGCCTCAGCGACATGTCGTACAACGTCGTCCTCACGCAGCGATACCTCCACCTCGTCCCGCGCCGCCGCGAGAAGTACCTCACCGCGCGGTCGTCCCTCCCCGTCTCGATCAACTCGCTCGGGTTTGCGGGCATGGTCCTCGTCAAGGACGAGCGGGCGCTCGACGAGGTCAAGGAGGTGGGGGTCCTCGAGGTGCTCAAGCAGGTGGGGCTCCCGCCGCTCGACATTGTGGATGCGCATCTGGGAGAAGACGGGAACGAGTTGGCGTAGCGAAGGGTTGTGCAAAGCCCGTCGAAAGAAGCGCATGGCCTTCGAGCGTGCGAAGCAAGGAAAGCGCTTCCCCCCTCCAGTCGAGCGCTCCCACCTCTCAACGCGCGCCAACGTGCCCTCTCGACAGAAATACCCGACGCAGTGATGGCCAAAGTGTCCCACGCGTTTCGTTGCACAACCGGTCTAAGAAGGGCATGGAGAGGTCCCTCTGTCGACGCGCTTATGCCGAGGCCTTCTCGGCGCGCGCGGCAGCGACGGCCTTCTGGGTGCCCTGGGCCGCGTAGCGAGCGTTGCGGCGGAACTTGGGGTCGACCTGCGGGCGGGCGGCGGGCGGGGCGTCCGGGGAGAGTGGGTGGAGGAGGAGGGGGGAGGGAGGGTCAGCTGGCGTGTGCGGAGGCGTCAGGGCGGGGAAGGGCGGGGACTCACGCCACGCATGCTCGGGTACTTGGAGCGAGCGGGCTTCTTGATGCCGTTCTTGTGGGCCTTCTGCACTCGTGGAAGGACAGTCGCGAGGACGACGGGAGCAAGGGGGTCAGCACGCATCCCGGGGTCGCACCGCCCACCCACGCGCGGCACCCACACCAAGCTCGGCAACGCACCTTGTTCTGGTTGTGGTTCGTGTGGTTCTTCGACTTGGCTGTTTCGCAGAGGCGCCAAGAGCGGCGAGAAAGGGAGGGTTAGCGACGACAGTCCTGCCGCACGAGGTGGGTCGCACCTGCTCCCTCCGGCTGTGAGGCCCACTCCCTCGCCCCCTCCCCGCCAGGGCAGCGCCTCCAAGCGCCCGTTCGTCCACTCCTGCGCCATTCCACCCGTCCGTCCACCCAGTCGATCCACCGCGACGCCCGCGGGCGAGGTCGACCCCTCGGCGCCTTAGTTTTCGCGAGCGCAGCTCGAGCGAAGGGCGGCACGGGGCGAGGGCTGAAGGTTCCTGGGCAAGGGCTGGTCCCGTGCGGGGAGTGTCGAGTTGAAGGGGGTAGAGCGCACCCATCCTGAACGAAGTGAGCTGAGCTGGAGGGAAGCGAGAGACGGTGGGCGGGCGCGGCGCTCTCTCAGCTCGGCGCGCTCGCTCGCTCCGACTGGCCTGGCCGCCCAAGTCAAGCTCTCTCGCTTGTCCCCACCCCCTGCTCTGGCTTCTTGAGCTCGCTCATCTGGCTCTCCCAGTTGCTTTGACTGCATTGTACCACCAGCTGCAACCGCGCTGCGGCAGCACGTGCGCGCCCGCCTCGGCTGCGCACAGCCTCGTACTCTACGGGCACTAGCTCTCGAATGCTTCTCGCAGTGTCTCCCTGGTCACTGCTCACGATACTCACGCTCGTGGAGAGCGTCTCGTCCAACTGGGATCAGGCCGGGGAGGGCGAAGGGTGCGAGACCTGGCCAAATCGTGTCGCGCGCAATGACCCCGAGTTGCGAGAGATCTCGTCCCATCTACGGGTTCCACCTGCGTCTCAGAGCACCGTGCTGTGCTTGTCGACTTGCACTGGTTGGACGAGAGCCAACGGGCGGGAGTTGCGGCGGAGGGACGCCTGCGACGGCTCGACGGACTGGCGAGAGCGGCGCTGCAGTCCGCGGTCGGCAGGGGCGCGGCATGCTGATCCTTAAGAGCAATGACAAGAGTCAGTCAGAAGCTCGGAAAGCAGTAGACGCAAGCAACGCGCACCTCGTCAGGAGAGGCGACGGCTGCCCCGAGTCGTTCCTCCCCTCGCTGCCCCACCTCGACGCGTCACACGAGTGGCTGTAGGCGCGCGTGCCGGTTCATGCCTCGACCTTGCGGCGCTTCTTGCTCTCCTTGCCCTCGAGGCCCTTGTCGCTCTTGCGGCGCTTCTTCTTGTCCTGGCTCGCACCGCCCGCGCTCGCGCTCGCGCCCGCGTCGGCACCCGCGACAGCGACAGCAGGAGGGGGCTTGCGCGCGAGTTCGTCGTCGAGTCCCTGCACGAGGCGGAGGATCGAGGCGCGCACGGCGCCCGAGCCGGAGAGGAGGTGCGAGGCGTCGTCCTGGAGGAAGTTTGAGAGGCGCGAGGCGGCGTCGCGGGACGAGAGGGGCCGGACTTGGGTGCCCTTGAGGCGGAGAGGGGCGGGGAGCTTTGCGTGGTTGAGGGCCATGGTGACTCGGTAGTAGGGCTTGTCAGGGAGACGGAGACGGGGGGGAAGCGGGAGACGACGCGCCGCCGCTCGACTCGTGAGTCGTTCGACCTCTTCCCACCCACGCGGCCGCACCTCGTCTCTGCCCTGGGTTCCAGAGCAGCACAGTAGCCCTCGCAACTGCACCTTGACCCGCGCCCACTCGACCCGCTCAGTCGCCCACGCGCCCGCTGCACCTCTGCGCGCTCGCTCGACCCCTCCCCCGCCGCTCCTCGTCGACCACCCGACGTGCATCCTCGCCCCGAGTGCCAGCCAGACTCGTCCCGACCACTTCCTCTCCCTTCATCTCCTACGCGTGCCTCCATACTCCGCAACCATGCCGAGCCCCCTCAAGATTGCTGGGTTCCTGTGGACCGCCATCTACCGCCCAAACGACATGAAGGCCATCATCACCTACAAGGTCCGGCCCATGTCCTCTCGAGCTCTGTCTCGACCTGACGCGTCTCCTACTGACGCGATAACCTCGCGCATGTGTAGCTCTGGCGTGACCCGCTCAACCGCATCGAGAACAACCCCGAGTCGGGCTGGTGAGGCCTCGCTTTCCTCTCCTCGTGCTGCCACGAGCCTGCACTTACTCACGAGAGCGTGTATTGACCCCACGAGTGCGCGCGCAGGGACCGCCCGACAATGAAGCGCTGCTGGCACTACCTCGACGCGACCTCTCGCAGCTTCGCCGCCGTCATCCACGAGCTCGACGGCGACCTCTCGCGCGTCGTGCGTCTCGCTTCCTCGCCTGTCTCCATCCCCGAGAAGTCGCGCGCTCACCGAGCGACTCCCCGCCGACGCACGGCAGGTCGCCCTCTTCTACCTCGTCCTCCGCGCGCTCGACACGATCGAGGACGACATGACGATCCCGATCGAGAAGAAGGCGCCCTTGCTCGAGGACTTCTACAAGCACCTCGAGGAGGACGGGTGGAACTTCCAGGAGTGTGCGTCTTGCTTCCTCGGATGCCTTTGTGGCGCGCTATCACTGCTGACGCTTCGTTGCGTCTGCACAGCGGGCCCGAACGAGAAGGACCGGGCATTGCTGCAGGAGTTTGAGGTCGTCGTTACCGAGTTCAAGCGGCTTGATGAGGGGTGCGTGCTCTTGCCATTCATCAGCCGCGTGAGCGCAGGCCGAGGGCTGACCTTCGCAACCCTCGCCTGCACGTGCGCAGGTACCGCACGGCCATCGCCGACATCACGAAGAAGATGGGCGCGGGCATGTCGCGATACGCCAAGATGCACGCGGCGAGCGGCGGCAAGTTCTCGGTCGACACGCTCCCCTCGTTCGACCTGTACTGCCACTTTGTCGCGGGCCTCGTCGGCGAGGGCCTGTCGCGGCTGTTCTCGGCGTCGGGCAAGGAGTCGAAGCACCTCGGGGACCAGCTCACGCTGAGCAACTCGATGGGCCTCTTGCTGCAGAAGACCAACATCCTGCGCGACTTCCGCGAGGATGTCGACGAAGGGCGCGTATTCTGGCCGGCCGAGATCTGGAGCAAGTACGTCAAGAGCCCCGAGGAGCTGCACCAGCCGGGCAACGAGGACAAGGCCATGTGGGCGCTGAGCGAGATGGCCGTCGACGCGCTGTCGCACGCGACCGACGCGCTCGACTACCTCACGCTGTTGGGCAACCAGAGCGTCTTCAACTTCTGCGCCATCCCCCAGGTCATGGCCATGGCGACGCTTGAGGCGTGCTTCCTGAACCCCGCTGTCATGCACCGCAACGTCAAGATCCGCAAGGGCGAGGCCGTCGGTGTGCGTCCTCTCCAAGACCTGGTTAACTGGCGTGCTACTGAGACTCGTACCGACCTCGCACACACACGCAGCTCATCATCGGTGCGACCAACCCGCGCGACGTGGCCTACACGTTCCGCGACTACGCGCGCAAGATCCACGCCAAGGCGCGCTCGAACGACCCTAGCTTCATCAAGATCGCTGTCCTCGCCGGCCGGGTCCGTCCCCCCCTGCTCCTCCCTCGCTCACGACTCCCCCGACTCTCGGACTGACGCTTACCGCGCCACGTGCAGATCGAGCAATGGACCGAGACGCGCTACCCCTCGTTCATCCAGATCGGCCAGCCCGTTCCGACCTCGTCGGACGAGTGGACCCCCGGACGCGACGCCCGCATCAGGCAGCTGCCCGGTCCGAGCGCAGAGGTGCTCGAGAAGAGGGCGCGCCTTGAGCAGCTCAAGAGGCAGGAGGGCAAGAGCCTGGGCAAGGACGACGTGAGTCTCTCTCTGACGCGCTCTCTGGCTCTCTGCCTCTCTGGCTCTCTGGGTGCACGCATCCCGGCCAGCAGCTTCAGCTCTGTGCAGCTGCTGCTGATGTGGGGCGAACTCGCTGAGGACAGAGATTCGCCCTTGACGCGAGACGCCATGCTGACCCGACTGCGCCACGCTGCGTCTCCACAGTTCGTCTTCCTCGCCATGGTCATCGGCGGCATGCTCGGCATCGCGACCATCGTCCTCCTCATCACGGGCGGCGGTGTGTGGTGGTTCTACCTGCGCGACGGTGCATGGTACGGAGTGCGTCTTTCCCCCCCGCCTCCTCGTCCCTGCGGTGCTCGTGAGCTGACGCAGCGTTCTCGCACCCGAGCAGAAGGAGGCGATGGCGCAGGCGAGCAGGGTCGCGACAGCGCAGGCCATCAAGGCGGCGAGGAACGAGTTGTGAGCGGCGCCGCGAGGAGCGCGAGCGTAGACGGAGGAGGTGAGCGGCGGCTTAGTTCTGTGAGGCCGGCGGAACTGTTGGGCTGTGCAACATTTCCCTTGCGTTGTAACACTTGCAGCGCTGTGACTGTCGGGCTTTTGGGAGCTATGCCCGTACGTGCCCGGATAGCAGGAGCGGGTGTGACGAAGCGGCCCGGCCGCGTGCAGACCCGCACGAGCAACGAGCAACGCGAGGCCTTTCCCTCCCCTCTCGCTGCCTTGCCAGCTCTAGCCCCTCGAAAGGTCTCTGACTGCACACCAGCTGCACACCCCGTGCCGACCCAGCCAACCCTTTAACACCTCGGTCGCTCACACCCTCGCGCATCCCGCCCTTCTCCGCCTTCCCTCTCGGCCAAGCCAAGTTGCCCGACTCCCATCGCCTAGCCGCGCCAAGATGATGCACAACGGCACGAGCATCAAGCTCCTCACGGGTGCGTCCCCTTGCTCGACGCTCTCTTCTTCTAGCTGCACCGGGCAAGGTGCAGCAGCGCCCGGGAGAAAAGGGACCCGATGAGGCTGACCTCCGCTCGTCTCCTGTCCCGCCGTCTGCTGCGTCCCCTCCATGCGTGCTGCAACTACGCTTCCGCAGGCAACTCGCACCCGGAGCTCGCCGCCATGGTGGCCGAGAGGTGAGCTACTCTCCGCTTCCCCTGCTCCGCGGACGCACATGCTCGTGCTTGCGCGGGGTCAGCCGAGTCGGTACCAAGTTGCACGCTCGTGTCGCTCGGCGCGCCAGTGTGGCCACTCTGTGTGGGCGACATCGGAGCTGCGCGGCGGCACGTCCGACCTCGTGCCGTCGCGTGCAGCCGCGGCACCTCTCAGCTCGACGAGGAGCTGACCTCGCTCGACCCGTCCATCCCTGTTCCCGTCCTGCGTGCCCACAGGCTCGGCATCCCCTTGACGCCGTGCACGGTCAAGAAGTTCTCGGACAACGAGACGTCGGTGCAGATTGGTGCCTCGGTGCGGGAAGAGGACGTCTTCATCATCCAGACTGGCTTCAACCCTTCGCCGCACCCGTTCAACGCCAAGGCGCGTCACTACGGCCACGACGGTAACCCGGAAGAGTCGCGCCCGGGGACCCCTCTCCCGCCGCTCGCGCGCGCGACCGACCTCAACTCGCGCCCGACGAGCCCGTCCAAGCCGACGCCGGCGCCCTTCAACGACCCCAATGACCTCCTCATGGAACTCCTCATCCTCATCTCGGCGTGCAAGACGGCCAGCGCAAAGCGCATCACGGCCGTCATCCCTTGCTTCCCCTACGCCCGCATGGTGCGCCCGCCCCGCCCGCCTCCCCGCTCCATCGTCCCGAGCCTGACCGGATTGCGTGCCCTGCAGGACCGGAAAGACAAGTCGCGCTCGCCCATCACGGCCAAGCTCGTCGCCAACATGCTCCAGATCGCTGGCTGCGACCACGTCATCACGATGGACCTGCACGCGAGCCAGATCCAGGGCTTCTTCGAGGTGCCCGTCGACAACCTGTGGACCGAGCCGAGCATGGTCAGGTGCGTCGAATACTGTCTCTCAATCTGTCCCTGGAGCGTGCGCTGACGCGAGAGAGAGGGTCTTGCGCGCGTAGGTGGGTCAAGGACAACATTGCCGACTGGAGCGACGCAATCATCGTCTCGCCCGACGCGGGCGGTGCCAAGCGGTACGTTTGCTTCTCTATGCGGACTGCGGGACTCCTGAGCCTGACTGTACACTTCCGCTCTTCAGCGCAACGACCCTCGCCGACCGCCTCGACTGCGATTTTGCCCTGATCAACCGCAACCGGTCCAAGGGCGACGGGCCCGACGCCGAGGGCAAGATGGAGCTCCTCGTCGGAGACGTCAAGGACAAGGTGGCCATCTTGATCGACGACATGGCCGACACGGGCGGCACGATCAAGCTCGCGACCGAGACGCTCGTTGAGAAGGGCGTCAAGGAGGTTTACGCGCTCGTGTCGCACGGTGCGTCGCTCTCGCGCGCGTGTGGCCGTCGTGCGTGATTCCCAAGCTGACGCGTTCATGACTTCTTTTCCGCAGGTCTGCTGTCGGGCGAGAGCATGCAGGAGCTTGCCAAGATGCCGATCGTCAAGGTGGTCGTGCGTCTCTCCCTCGTCCCCTTCTCCTTCTCGCCTCGGCCTGTTAACCGCTCACACGTTTCGCCTACAGGTCTCAAACACGATCAACCAGGTCGAGCACATGAAGCAGGCGCAGGGCAAGCTCGAGGTCATGGACATCAGCCCCGTCCTCGCCGAGTCGATCCGCCGGGTGCGCTCCTTCCCTCGTCGTACATGCATGGTGGGGATGAGCCCTTGGCTGACGAGTCGCGCTCGCACAGACACACAATGGCGAGTCGATCTCGCTCTTGTTCAAGTAGGCTCGGGGGGGAGGAATGTTGGAGGAGGCGCCGGGAGCAGGAAGGGAAGAAGGGAGGCCGCCAAGCAGTACCAAGGACTCTCTCTCCCTCTCTCTTACCCTATCACCATCGAGTGCCATGCATCATTGCGTACCGCAACTGTGTGTCTTGGACGCGGGCAGGTCTGTCGGGTCCGCAGCGAGCGAGTGCGGTCGCATACAGCCTCTCGTCATGCAGCTGCTTGATCCTCGAGCGTGCCTAGCAGGTGCGCAGGTCGTCGCCTGTCGTGTCACCGAGAAGTGTGCTCGCTGAGGAAGCCCGGCGTTCGATGAAAACCCTCGACTCGACGCCTGCGATGACCGCTGGAAACCGCAGCTTGACCGCACTCGCGCCTCGTTCTATGACCGTTTCGTTCGCGATGGTCAATCATTTCTGGACAGGGACGTAGGCTGGTCAGACCGTCGGCTGCTGCGATAGAGTGACAATTTGCGCGGCGCACTGCTTTGACCGCCGTCGGCGCGGGGCCGTGCGCGCCTGCGCCAGTCGAGCGAGTGAAGGAAAGTGCGTGCGCCTCGCCCCTGAGAGCACACTCCTGCCATGCAGTAACCTTGAGCGGGGCTTGGCGGAAGCAAGAGAGCGACGAGGTGCGAGGACGAGCGGCGGCGAACGCAGTGGGTCCGGGCGAGTCTCGCTGCGACGATGTTGCGCAATGCTGCGCGGCTGGGGGTCTTGGCGCGCAGTGTGACGGCAGTGTGAATCTGTGTGTGACAAGCGAAGAACGCCCGTGCTGGAGGAAACGGCGCGAATGGGCCGAAGAGGGACCCGGGGGGCGCGACGCTCGGACGGTGCGACCCGCTCTCCTTCGTGAGGAAGACCCGCCCGGGGAGCGCGAGCTTGCATGGTGAGGAAAGAGGGCAGAGAGTAGACGAAGAGAGGGGCGTCAGGACTCTGGCCGACCTCAACCCAGTGAGGAGAGCGACGAATTGGGAATGCAAGTCCTCGGACGCCATGGCCCACGATCGCAGACAAGCCCTCGGCAAAGACGATGCCTTGTCCCAACTCGAAGTCATGAGCTCCAGACGCGGGCGCAGGCGGAGGTCAGGCGAGAGGAGCAGGTCCTAGCGAACCACGCGTGCTAGCGGACCGTGCGCCTGGCAGCTATTAAATATAACTGCGCGAGGATGGCAGGGGCGTCCGCGCGCTCCGTACCAGATCGAACGTTTGACGGAGGGAAAGCCCTGGGCACAGCAGAGGCTTCCTGGCCGGAAGAGCTGAGAGGTCGCAGACGCACTGCCTGAGCAGGTCGAGACGGGAGGCGTCTTGCGCTCGACTCCTGGCTGGCGCCCTGCGGCATCGTGTGCGGCATTCGTCCTAGTCGCCGAGGCTTGGGCCCAAAAAAGCGCGCCAGCAAAGCACGGCTCGCCGAGGGAACAGAAGCTCAAGGCGGAGCGAGCTCAGCTGCTGCACCGCCTCCGAGTCGCAACACTCTCGCACACGGGTCGCCAGGGCCGCGGATCGACCACCAGCGCGTTTACAGGAGGCGGAAGCCGTCGCACGGGACCGCCAGCTGGGAGGAGCGAAGCCGTCGATGCGAGCAGGATGCAACGAGACGCAGTGCGGGGCCCGGGGCACGATGGGTCGACGAGCAGTCCGAGAGTCCGGGGAAGAAGCGCAGCAGCGTCGCTCGAGCTCGAAAGGCGAGCGCAGCTGAGAGGCAGCCAAGGAGGCTTGTGGGTGGAGCGGGCGCAGCGTTTGGAGGAGGACATGGGGCAGTTGGGAAGAGGTGGCAAGCAAGAGCCAGTGCGCAGGTGAGCTGCGCGAGCGTGATTGAAGCAAGCGCGGTGCAGCTGCAGTGTGTTTGGCGCGCGCGCGCCTGCGGAGTCGGAGGGGCGATCGAGGCTCGTGCGAACTCGCGCGCGGTTCGCGCCCTCCTTTCCTCGCCGGCGCCTCCCTCCTTCCTCCGACCCGTTCACCGTCCGTGCAGGCTTCAGAGGACCGTCCACGTGGGACAGAGCTCGACTCAGACCCTAGTCGACCGTAGCTCGCACTCGCACCAGCCGCCACAGCCCCGTGCCAGGTTGGCCACTTTGGTTGGACCCGCGCCCTCCCTTGCGTCTGCCCACTCTCCCTTTCGCCCCCCTCGCTCTCTCCTCCCTCCCTCTTCTCTTCCCCTCACGTCGCCGCCCCGCCCTCGCCCACCCTAGGCGACTTCGGCAGCGCGTTCAGCCTTTCTAGGCTCACCCCTCCCTCGTCCCTTCGACGCCTCGGCCGCTCTTTCGCCAGCGCGCCAAGTGCTCGTCGCGCATTCGACTAGCGGTGAGCACCCTTCTCTCCTCCTGCCATCGCACCGTCGTGTGGACACACTGGGTGGTGTCAGCGCGTGCACTGGCCGCATTCTCTACCCTTGGCGCGTCGATGGGCCCCGTCACTGCGGTTGACCGACGCGCCCAAGACGCGGGGAGGCGAATGGGAGGGGCGAGGCGTCAGTCACACCCAGTCGCGTCTTGTGCGCCACCTGAGGACGATCAGGGTGCACGACAGGCCTCTCGAGGGCTCAAATATGGCCCTCAGACCACTAGCAGACTCGCGCGAGCAAACCGAGATCGTCGAGCATCGCGCGCTGACCTCTCCGCCCGTCCGCCCTCCGCTCTCGGTGTCCCCGACTCCTCCGCCCTCCCGCTTGGCCCTCTTCATCTTTCGCTCTGCGGCACGCCTCCCTCACCTGTACAGACTCAAACACCGAGTCAGCTCGTAGCTCGCTCCGAGCCTCTCCGACTTCCCGCCAGCGATGTACTCGTCGCAGCAAAACCCCTCATCGCCCGACTTTGGCGCTTCCTCCGGCCAGCCCAACTACGCTCGCCCCGGCGCCTACAACAACTCCGGCAACCCTTCTCCCTCGGGCTCGAACGACGACCTCGAGCCGTCCTCCGCAGACCCGCTTCGCGAGCGCGAGTCGTACATGGACTCGGACCTGGAGATGCGCAAGTACCAGGGCCTGTCGGCCTCGGGCGTCGCTGGCTACAGCGCCGTCGGCGATGCGTCCGAGCCGGGCAGCCCGGTGCAGGAGGGCTCGTACGAGCGCAGCCACGAGAGCGGCAGCTCGGGCACCAAGGTCGACGGCGCGTCCAACTCGCGCATCGCCCGCCCCGAGACGATGAGCAGCGAAGGCAGCTTTGACGCCAGGAATCTCCAGACTGTGCGTCCGCCCTCCTCTCCCGCTTTGTCGCGCCCGTGCAGTGACCTGACGCACCGCCACCTCTATCCTCGCAGTCCGAGTCGGGCCATTCGCACGGCCAGTACGGTGGGATGGGGTACGCCGGCTACCAGGACCAGAGTGGCGGTCTGTACCACCCGAACTCGCCCGGGTCCGGCTTTGGCCGCTACCGCGAGGGCTCCTTCGGCCAGCACTCTGGCCTCGAGTCTGGCCGCGCGTCGACCATCGGCACCGACCACATCCCGGCCAACAACATGCCGCAGAACTCGTCGCGTGTCGCGCTCAACTCGGACTGGCGCAACTCGTACGACCAGGGCAGCGACATGAGCCGCAACATGACGATCGCCGAGATCGCGCCGGGCAAGGAGGGCTACGGCCACGCCGACTCGAGCTACGGCGACGAGAAGAAGGACCCGGCGCTCGTTGGCGGCGGCCACTCGTCGTATGCGCCGATCCAGCCCGGGTCGCCGGCCGTCAACGGCCCGCCCAAGGCGAGCCAGGCGCCGGCCGTCGTCATCTCGCGCACCAACCGCCTCGAGTGGATCGACGGCGTGCGCGGCCTCGCGTCCATCATCATCTTCACCCACCACTTTGCCGACTTGACATGGGCCCAGACGCACCCCAACACGCTCGCCGAGGGTTCGCTTCCGGGCTTCCTCCGCAACGGTCAGCTCGCCATCGGCATCTACTTCATCCTCGGTGGCCGTGTCCTCGCCGCGTCGTTCCTCAAGTCGGCGTTCACGATCCCCAAGGCGCCCGTTGTCCACGGCGACGACGAGCCCGAGAAGCCTGTCGTGCCGCGCAAGCCCCCCGGCCCGCGCTGGCTCACGCTCCCGTCGTCCCTCTTCCGTCGCTCGATCCGTCTCGCCTTCCCGGCCATCGTCGTCGGCTTCATCCAATGGCGCGTGTGCCGCGACGGGCTCATGACCAAGGCCATGCAGGCCGAGGAGGAGTTCCTCTCGCCCTCGGCCCTGTGGGAGCCCACATGGTGCGCCATTGGCGGCAACTTCAGCGACTTCCTCCAGTTCTGCCTCGACCTCTTCACCAACCCCAACCGCCAGTACATGCTCACGGTCGGCTCGGCCCTCTGGTCGACCTACGACCAGTTCTGGGGCTCGGTCCTCGTCTACATCCTCGCCGGCACCCTCACCCCGCTGCCGTTCCGCGGTCGCTACACTCTCTACCTCCTCATCAGCGTCGCCCTGTGGTGGATCAACTCGTCCAACATGCTGTGCGTCACGGTCGTCCTCGTCGTCTTGCCCTCGCCCCTCTCGAGTCGTGTCCCTGACCTTTCCTCTCGTCTCCTCGCAGCTACGTCGTCGGACTGTGGATCGCCGACTTCTACGCGTCGGGCTTTGTGCGCAAGATCCAGGACCACTGGAAGTGGACGGTCGGGATCGAGGTCTGCGCCATGGCGCTCGCGCTCGCCATGATCGCCGGCGGCGAGAAGGTCGCGACGCCTGCCAATCGCGCCGTCGGCTCCATCTCCGTGTACGAGGGCAAGTACTCGTACAACCCGTCGTACGTGTGGCCGCAGTACATGCTGATGAGCAACTGGTGCGTTCCCCGCCCCTCGTCTCCCTTGTCTCTTTTCCTCCTGGAGTGCCTCGACTGACCTCGGGTTCCCTCCCACCCCCTGTACAGGATCCCGCCCGTCATGATTCTTGTCTGGATCGAGCTGTCGCACGCCATGCAGTGGTTCATGAGCTGGCGCCTCTTCACCTGGGTCGGCAAGGTGTCGTACGGCTTCTACCTCATGCAGTTCCTCACGCTGTACGGCCTCATGCCGCACATCCTCCTCCACTTTGCCGCCATCGAGTCGTCGTACTGGAACGTCGTCACCCCGACCTACATCCTCTGCCTCATGTTCAACATCTTCATCGCCTGGTGGGTCTCGTTTCCCCTCACCCCGTTCCGCCGAACAGGGTCACTGACGACGGATGATGTGCTCGCCTGCCAGGGTCTCGTACCACCTCCTCGACCGCGTCGGCCTCAAGCTCGGCAAGTGGATCTGGGACGGCCTCTTTGTCAGCAAGCCCAACACGGCCGGCTCGCTCCCCGTCAAGATGGCTCGCCACGCCGTGTGGTGCGTCACCAAGGGTCCGATCGTCGCCGCGCGCGGCTTTGGCAAGAAGTCGAGCAACAAGGCCAAGGCGTTCAAGAACGGCCTCCACACGGTCATGAACTGGCGCACGCCGACGACGCGCCCGTCGGTGCCGGACCCGACCGACCCCGAGGTCCTCGCGCAGCTCCACTCGACGCGCTGGACGTCGGACCTGAGCAACGACGGCGAGGCGATGCGCACGCGCCGCCTGTTGCGCATCCAGTCGTTCATGTGGATCCCCCACCTGTTCCTCATCCCCGGCATGACGGCCCTGTGGGTCATCACCCACCCGATGGGCGAGTGGACGTACGACGCCCTCACCTTCTCGTCCCTGTGGCGCTTCGTGTGGTGCCTGTCGCTCCCCAACTGCTTCTTTGCCTGGCTCGGCTTCATCACGCCCGACATCACGCCGCCGCAAGGCTCGCAGGAGAACAAGCCCGTCCACCGCGAGTACATCCGCAACTTCTTCATCGTCCTCGTCACCAAGGGCTCGAACGAGGCCGCCGTCCGCCGCGGGTACGGCAAGCTCATCCGCCTCGAGAAGTACCACCCGGCCGTCAAGGTTGTCGTCCTCACCGACGAGCCGTACGTCTACCCGGACCTCCAGAACATTGTCTGCCCCAAGTCGTACAAGTCGCCGCTCGGCAAGGCCAAGTACAAGGCACGTGCGCTCGACTACTTCCGCTATCACGTCTCGCTCGGTGTCTACGACTGGATCCTGCACATGTGCGTCTCCTTCACCTCTCCTCATTATGCGTGTGCGTGCTCGAGGTGCGCTGTAAGCTGACCACCACGTGCCCGCCACGCCTCGCCAAACAGGGACGAGGAGTCCGTCACCGACGCCGAGTCGCTGCGCAACTGCATCGAGTTCATCCGCTACACGCCGCACCACTTTGGCCAGGGCATCATCCTGTACAACGGTACGGGCTACTGGGACAACTGGTACTTTACGGTCGCCGACGGCATCCGCGTGGGCGACGACTTGGCGCGCTTCCACCTCCAGAACACGATCATCAACCGCCCCGTCTTTGGCGTGCACGGTTCGTTCCTCATGACCAACGGCGAGATGGAGAACGAGTGCACGTGGGACTTTGGCTCGCTCGCCGAGGACTTTGAGTTCTCGCAGGACGCCTGGCGCCGCGGCTTTACGTGCGGCCGCATCCACGGCATTGTCCGCGAGCAGTCGCCGACCACGCTCCGCGACTTCCTCAAGCAGCGTCGTCGTTGGTTCATGGTGCGTAGAATTCCTCTTGTGTCGTTCGAGCTCGCGGGCTGACCCTCGCGCGCCTCGCTCGGCCTCTCCCGCCTCACAGGGTATCCGCGACATCAAGGGTCTCTACGGTCTCCCTCACCTCGCCATCAACCTGTGGATCGTCGGTGTCTTTACGCTCGGCGCCACCGTCATCAACCTCCCTCTCGGCTTTATCGAGCACTCGACCACGCCGATCTGGATCGCCGTCAGCGCCAACTTTTCCTTCCTCACCTTCTTCGTGCGTCCCCCTCTCTTAATCTTTGGTGTGTCAATGTGTGCTGACTAGACGACGTCACTTGCCCTCGCGCGCAGACGCTCTACCTGTGGGGAATCTTCTTCCAGGAGCTCGACTTTGGCCAGACGTGGTGGAAGATCCCGATCCACCTCGCCTGCGGTCTCCTCATCCAGCCCTTTGCGTCGCTCGCCGAGGGTCTCTCTGCCATCTGGGCTATGGCGTCCGAGGACTTCGGTGCGTCTTTTCGAGTCGTCCTCTCCTCTCGCCAGCTTCAGGCCAGACTACTGACACCTCCTTTCCCTCTCCTCCTTGCTTCTTATAACCCGCAGGCAAGTTCGAAGTTATCGTAAAGAAGTGAATGGTGGAACTCCCCGTTCGCCTCGTCTGCCGAGCTTGTCTTCCGCTCCCTCTCAACCTCATACCCCTCGCCGCCCCCATCCCACACTCTCTCTCACGGACAATTCGCACACGATCTCCTTTCCTCGTCTTCACCCTTTGCCTTGCCTATCTCACACTCCCTCCTCCCCGTGGACTTTGGCCTGCCCTCGCTGCTGCTCAATCGTAGAACGACCTCCCTTCTTCCTGCTCTTCTCCTGTGCACTGTTTCCCCTTTCTCACGCCCTCCCGTTCCTCTCTGTCCTTGCTCTCGCTCTCTCTCTCTATGCAAGCACGCTTACCCTGCGCGCGGCTCTCGCAGAAAGTGGCGAGAGCGTCGTCTCGCCGCGAGAGGGTCGTGCCGCCCGGACCCCTCGGCTGCCACGTGGCTTCTCTCTCTCGAGCCGCCGCGTCCATGTCGCCTGTCTCGTCTCGCTCGGGTCTGCTTGACAACAGTGAGGGGCTCCCTGGCTGTCAGCCAGCTGACCTCGCGGTCTCTGCCGTCTCCAGAGCGACGTACTCGAGGCGCTCGACTTGCCCCGGCACGCTTTCCCCCGATCGCCTCTCTGTCTCTGCAACATCGGCGCGGCGCAGATTCGACAAGATGCAAAGTGGCGCGGTCCCACCAGCAAGCGCTCCTGTCGCAAGCGTGGCCCCCCCTAAGGCGGTGCAGGCGTGCCCGACTGCCCCGGCACGCGTGAGCTCTTCCTCCTCGCCTGCTGACTGAGGCGCGCAAGCTGCACACGAGTCGAAGCTGTGTGCGTCAGCTGTCCGCGCGGGGATTGGAGGCAAAAGGAAGAGGGGCGACTCACCAGGTCCGCCTCGGTCTCTGCCGCCTTCGCCCTCGTCCTCTTCTTCCTCGGCTGCTCCCACGGCGCCTTCGCCGCATCGGCCGGCGCCCTACCCCGCGGCGCGCTCGAGCCGCGGCGCACAGGCGCGCGCAGGCCCGACGCGGACGCGGAGCCTGATGCTGACCCTGACCCGGACCCTGACTCGGCACCGCTGTCCCCCGCCCGCTCCGACTGCTCGTCTTCTTCCTCAGCATCGTCGTCGTCGTCGGCGCCCGTACCTGCTCCCGAACCCGAAGCGCCCGAGGGCGTCTCGCTCGCCTCGGATTCGGTCCCGTCGTCCTGTCGCGCCCTGCCCTTGCCCCTGCCCTTGCCCCTCTTCGCCGCCGCCGGGCCTGTCTCCCTTTCCTTTTCCTTCCCCTTCCCCTTGCTCTTGCGCCTCTGCGGCACGCCCGCCGCCCTCGCCCTCGCCGCCGCACCCGCCGCCGCCGCCGCCGCCGCCGCCGTCGCCGCGCGGTGGCCCTCCCTCCCCAGCGCGACCCTGCTCTCCGCACTGAGCTCGACGCCGAGGAGGTCCTCGCACTCGTCGTCGGCGACAGGCACGCCCTCGAGCGCACCGAGCCACTTGCGTCGGAGGACCTGGCGGATCTGGTCGAGGTAGTCGTGCGCGTACCAGCCTTCGTTGGCGTCCGGGGAGCACGCGGGGAGGACGCCCGTCGGGGAGTGGATGAGGGACGAGACGAGAGGGTCGGTGATGTCGATGAGCTGGAAGTTGGCCACCTTGGAGTGGGTGTGCACGCCATCGAACACGTGTGACAGGCTGCAGGGCGGACGGAAGCGGAAGATCGTCAGGTAATCGAGTTCTAAAGAGCGAAGAGCTTTAGAAGGAGGGATCAGCGGGACAGAGACGTACTTGGACGTCGACTGCGCCTGGTCCTCTGCGCCGGCGCCCTTGCCCGGCCAGCGGAAGCTGCCCGCATGCGCCTGCGCCGCCGAGCGCGCGCCCGGCTGCGCACGCGAGCGCGTATTGGCCGTGTTGCGCAGGTTGATGTGCTGGTAGCTGCGAGCGCGCGCGGCTCTCTGTAGGTCAGCTGCTTGCTGGGAGCGCCGCAAGGCGGGGAAGAAGGACAAAAGGAGGCGCACAAGCGAGCGTCCGGGTGCGCGCGAGGGTCATAGCCGAAGCGGATGATGAAGTCACGGAAAGGCCCGTCGCCGAACGTGTAGGCGACCATCGGCCAGCACGTCTTCTCCCTGTTTACGCGGGGCAACAAGCGAGTCAATTCGTCGCAGCTCGAGGACGACAACAACAGCAAGAAGCAGGGAGAGACGCACGCCTTGGCCACCTTGCGCTCCTCGCTCGTGAGCCGATTGATCAGCGCCGTCCGAGTCCACACGGGCCGCTCCTCGAGCAACTCCCTCAAGCGCAGCTCAATCCCGCGCGGCTCGGTCCTCCCCAGCTCCTTCGTGAGCGAGTCCTCCGGCCCGCTTGGCACCTCCGGCTGGACAAACAGGATAGTCCGCATCGGGCGCGACTTGTGGCGCGTCGAGCTGATGAGGCGCGTCGCGCCCGAGTCGAGGACTTGCTGGACTGTGCCGGCGGCGGGCTTGAAGCTGAGCGCGCGAGAAGGTCAGAGAGTGGTCATCCTGAGAGAGGCGTCGAGAGTACCGACGTACTCGAACAGCTGCGGCAGCGCGGTCCGGCTGAAGACGGGCGGAGGGAGGCACGCCGACGAAGGAAACTCTTCCCGCGGCTCAGGGAACTGGAAGTCCCGAATACCAGCGACTGCGGGCGACATCACGATGAGCACTCCGCATGAAGCGACACTGCCTGAAAGGAGGGACAGGGACGCGCCGTTCATGTTGGTGAGAGCGTCTGCGAGCTGCATCGTCGGGTCCGCATCCGCCTCGGGTTCGGGCGTGAAGGTAAAGTCGGCCATGGCTGCGGGCGTGTCACAGTCAGTACGAGCGAGGCCCGGGTGCTCATCAGAAGCGAGAGAGAGCGCACCCCTGAAGCGGACCGTCTGGTGCTGGAGTCCGACGGGCTGGATCGTGTAGACGCCCTCCTCGATGACCTGACCGTGCTCGTCGCGCCGGGGGACTTTTCTCCTGCGCTTGATGACCCTGCAGACGATGTTGGTCCCGCGGGCGATACTGCCTGGGACCGGGTGCATCCAGCGGTTGCCGGGGTCGAGGTCGAGTTCGACGGGCTTTGGCTGGGTGGCCGCGGCGGGGTCTGCCTCGAGGGTTTCAGAGATGCGCGCTAGGCCTCCCATGAGGGCGAGGGCCTTGTCGACCGAGGTTACGGGTCCCGGGTACTCGAGGGCGGCGAAGCGAGGCCCTGTGCCCTCGGGAGGGAGAGGGTACGAGGGGGCGTTGACGAGTGGTGGCGGGGTCGGCAGCCTGAGGTCGTCGTCCATCCTGTGCTGACGCAGACCCGCACAGCCACAGCCAGGGGAGTCGACAAGGGCGAGCAGCGCGTCCACCTTACCTCCCCCCCCCCCCCCACCTCGCGCATCCCTTCCCCTGCGCTCTCAACCCACACCCCGGCCATGCTCGCAGTGGACCGCACGCTAGAGTTCAAGGAAGCCGTCAAGGCCAAAGAGGCCGCCTACCCGCCCAACAAGCGCCAGAGGGTCAAGTTTGGCCCTCATCGCCTCGGACCGGACGCACTCGTCGACCCGTGGACTCAACAGGCTGACCAGGTCGTCAGTCCAGTCTCGCTGCCTCCTCAGGCAACCTCCCACTGACTCACTCGCGAAGACAGGCCACCAACCTGCGCTCGTTCCTCGGCTTCCTCGCCTCGATCCGCCGCGCCTACCTCGACCTCGGCTCGTCGTCGGCGGCGCACTCCAACCCGCACCACCAGCCCGCGCGCCAGCTCGACCCTTCCAAGGGCCTCGCAGCGTGGGAGGGCGTCCGCTGGCTGACCGACCGCGAGCGCGACGAGATCGACTTTGCCGTCAAGGTCGCTCTCCGAAAGTCGGTTGACCGCGTGCGGGAACTCGAGGCCCTCGAGAAGGGTGCGCTTCTCGCCCACTCTCCCTTGTAGTCTCCTACTCGCGCAACTGACGGCCCCACCGCTCGCGACGGACGACACCCAGCCCGCATCGCAGCCGCCAAGCGCGACAACCCCAACGCAGGCCTGACCCGCTTCCTGGGCCTCGCCTCGTCTGCGCCGGCGCTCTCTCCCGAAGCCGAGGCCCTCGCGCAGCACCGCGCCCAGGTCACGCTGTACCTCAACGAGCTCCTCGCGGTCGTCAGCCAGCGGCAGCGCGACCAGCAGGAGGCGCGCGTCCGGCGGCAGCTCGAGCGGACGCAGACCCTGGGCGGGATGGGCGGCGGCGGGGCGCTCGGGATGGACGCGCTCGGGAGGGAGATGGCTGCGAGGGCGAAGAGCGAGCGCGCGGCCGGGAGGGGGGCCAAGGGGAGCGTCGACGAGCGAGAGGGCCCGTCGGTCGGGGCTGTGCCGTCCATGTACCGCCCGGCGCCGATACCGGGCGAGGGTGGTGACGGTGGAGACGACGACGACGACAACCCGCTCGGGAGCGAGCTCACGGCCGAGCAGGTGCAGCAGTTCGAGGCGGAAGAGTCGGCGCTCCTGCAGGCGACCCAGTCGGACCTCGAGGCGCTCAAGACGGCAGAGTCGTCGCTGCTCGAGATTGCGTCGCTGCAGAGCCAGCTCGCGCAGCACCTCGGGCAGCAGAGCGAGCTGACGGACAAGTTGTGGGAGGAGGCCGTCACCGTGTCGGGCGAGGTCGAGCGCGGCAACAAGCAGCTCAAGCAGGCAAAGGAGCGCAGCAGGGACAGCCGCATGTGGCTCCTCGTCTTACTCTTTGGCTCGTCCTTTACCCTCCTCTTCCTCGACTACTACGCGTGACGGGTGCTTTCTGTTCGAGCCGAGTCGAGTCGCAATGCCGACACCTCGTTACAACGTGGTCTGTCCGGCGAGAGAGGAGCGGGTTGAGCCTCGTCTCACCCGTCAGTCTAGCCTAAGCCGTCCCTTTGGCGGTTCGCCTCTCTCCTCGTCGTCCACGTCGAGGTCCAGCCCCCACGCCGTCGAGTCGCGCCTGCCCTGTACCCCGTCTCGCGTGAGCGCCTCGTCCTCATCGTCGTCGTCGTCATCCGCAAAGTCGCCCCACCCGTCCTGCGACGCCCTCCCCTTCCCTCGTTGCGCAGCGCCGTTGTCCTCGTCGTCGAGCATCCCATCCACCTCATCCAGCAACTCCGCCTCCATCGCATCCTCCCTCCTCCCCCCTTGCTCCCCCTCCCCACCCAGCTCAACCCCAGCCCCCGCATTCGCCTCCTCGACGTACCGCATCGTGAGCCGGTACAGGTACCAGCTCGTGCCCGCGCCGAGCACCGTCCCGACGACGAGGAAGGCGCCGTTGAGCCACTTTGAGACGGGGTCCATCGAGTGTCGGGAGGAGGGGTCCGCGAAGAGGTAGGTTCGGTGGCCGATGAAGACGTGCAGGAGGAGCTTGGGCGTGATGGCGCTGCGTGAAAAAGTGCGGAGGCGGGCGAGGCGAGTCAGTCCATTGCCACTCGAGGAGAGGGAGAGAGAAAGGAAGGAAGGGACAAGGACGCACAGCGTCGCGACGACAAACTGGCCGAGCGTGACCGTTTCGATCGACGCAAAGAAGGCGTTCGAGTAAGGGTACGGGAACGGCGCGAGGCGCAGCATCATCATGAGCGGGAGGCCCTTTGCGCGCACCGCGCGCGACAAGGCCTGGTGCGTGCTGTCGCGCTGGAGGAACGGCGCAAAGTAGCGGATGAAGCGCCGCACGACGAGGAACGCAAAGGCGCCGCCGCCGAGGCACGACGAGGCCGAGATGAGGAACCCGGGCCAGACGCCGTAGGCGAAGCCGACGAGGGTCTGCGCCGTGCCGTACCCGATGAGGGGAGGGACGGACGTGACGATGATGATGCCGAAGAGGATGGCCCAGCCGTAGGGCGACGCGGCGATCTGGTCGGCCAATGCGGCGAACTCTGCGCGCGCGGTGTCCGCAGGGAGCAGGAAGCGAGAGAGGGCGACAGTGAGGGGCAGGGAGGGAAGTCGTACATGCGAGAAAGGGTCAGCCCGAGCTCGCATTGTAGGAAATACGAGAGGACGCACGCTCTGCGATGCGCTCTGGCCCGACTGTCCAGAACGCGACAAAGAAGAGGAGGTTGAGGCCGACCATGCCGAGGACGACCGTCTTGCCGCCTCGACTCAGGGCATGATAGCGCGCCATGGCCGCCTCAGCGTACTCGATGGCGAGCTCATTGAGCCGCCGGACGGTGTCCATGGTCGGCAGGCAGGCAGAGTGGGGAGAGGGGACGGCGACGCCGCGGTCTAATTGCGCAAGCGCGCGTCTGGGCCGAGCTTGTATCAGTCTCGAGTGTACCCGAGTGTCTGTGAGGGAAAGGACGCACTGTAGGGAGAGGGGAAGGGAGACGAACCTCGGCACCTGGGGCAAGGCTCGGCAACGGGGTCGAGCGCTAGACGGCGCGAGGTGACGCGCGCAAGTGAGCGAGGATGGTCGCGCGACTCAACCTGGTGCAAAGCAACTCGAAAGGAGCGAGTGGAGGGAGTGAGCGGAGCCGACGTTGGCGACGGTCGACGAGGCGTCCAGGCGGAGGTTGTGCCTGCTCGTCCTCATTCCGCATTGCCCCTTCTGCCGAGGCGAGGCGTACAACAGTCCCACTCGACACTTACCCCAACAGCCACGCGAGGCCGTCGTCTAGACTTGCCCTTCTGTCGACCTCCCCCTTCCCCCCATCTCCCTCCCTCCCTCCCTCCCTCCCTCGCCATCCCCCCTCCAGGCTAGCTCCACCCGCCCTTCCCGCCTCGTCTAGGCTTCCCTGGTTCCTGCCACCCTCTCTACGATGGCAACCCAGCCGTACCTCGGCGTCACCCCGCCCATCTCGGTCGCACCGCCCACCGCGCGCGACCTCGAGGTGAGCAAGACCCTGATCGAGGAACTAAAGTCGCGCAACATCTACGAGAGCCCGCAAGAGGGTCGCAACCGGTCCGTCTCTCTCTCTCCCTCCCTTGGCCCTGACCGGCCCTGCCCTGCCTTGTCCCTCGACCCTCGACTAACGCTCACCGTCCCTCGACGCCCCCTCCGTCCCTCCCCCGCCTCGCAGCGAGATGGTCCTAGGCCGGCTCGACAAGCTCGTCAAGGACTTTGTCTACCGCGCTTCTCTCCACCGCGGCTTCTCAGAGGCAAAAGCGCGCGAGGCGTGAGTCCCTCTCCCCTGCTCTGCCTCGGATCCGTCTCGCCGCCGGCTCATCCTCGACTCGTCGTCCCTTCCTCCCAGTGGCGGCAAGATCTTCACGTTCGGCTCGTACCGCCTGGGCGTGCACGGCCCCGGTTCCGACATCGACACGCTGCTCGTCGTCCCGCGGCATGTCGAGCGCGAGGATTTCCACACCCTCTTCGAGGCCATGCTCAAGGAGACGGACGGCGTCCTCGAGGTCACGTCCGTCCCCGAAGCCTTCGTCCCCATCATCAAGTGCACCTTCCAAGGCATCGACATCGACCTCCTCTTTGCACGCCTCGCCCTCCCGACCATCCCCGACGACCTCGAGCTCAAGGACGACAACCTGCTGCGCAACCTCGACGAGCGCTGCGTGCGCAGTCTCGGCGGCTCGCGAGTCACCGACGAGATGCTCCGCCTCGTGCCGGACGTGCCCGTCTTCCGCGACGCACTGCGGACCATCAAGCTTTGGGCGCAGCGTGCGGGCCCTCTCCTGCCTTTTTGCTCAGATCCGCTCGCGTGTACTGACACCCGTTGAATCGTGCGCACACACAGAGCGAGCGGTGTACGGCAACGTGATGGGTTTCTGCGGTGGTGTCGCGTGGGCCATGCTCGTCGCGCGGATATGTCAGCTCTACCCGAAAGGCTGCGTCGGCAGCATCATCTCCCGGTGCGCCTCTTCTGCCCGGCTTCAGGCCTGTCGCTTTGCACGACTGACGCGGCCTGCCCACAGCTTCTTTATCATCATGCACCAGTGGCAGTGGCCCGCACCCGTCCTACTCAAGCCCATCGAGGAGGGTCCGCTGCAGGTCCGCGTGTGGAACCCCAAGGTGCGCGCCGCCTCGCTCTCGTATCAAGACGACCTGGTGCTCACGCTTTTAGGCCGACGCAGCTTTACCCGCAAGACCGCTCGCACCGCATGCCCATCATCACGCCTGCGTACCCGTCGATGTGCTCGACTCACAACGTGACGCTGAGCACGCAGCAGATCATGACAGCCGAGTTCAAGCGAGGTGCGCCTGCCTGCGCTCTTGCATCCAATGTCGCGAGCGCCTGACTGACTCGAGATGGCTTCTCTCGTTCCCTCGCTCGCAGCTGCCGAGATCGTCGACCGCGTCTTCGTCGGGTCGACGACGTGGAAGGAGCTGTTCCAGCCGCACGACTTCTTCAGCAAGTACCGCTACTACCTGCAAATCACGGCGAGCTCGGGGAGCGCAGACGTGCAGCTCAAGTGGTGCGTCCCCTCGCTGTCCCTCCCTTCCTCTGCTCGCCTCGCCTCGTCGCGGCTCACCCACCCGACGTCGTCGCTCGCCCCACAGGTCCGGCACGGTCGAGTCCCGCATCCGACAACTCGTCATGAAGCTCGAATACGTCGACTCGCTCCTCCTCGCGCACCCGTTCGTCAAGAGCTTTGACCGCGTCAGCTACTGCCTCGACGAGGCCGAGCAGCGCGCCGTCTCGATTGGCGAGGTGCCCGCTGCGCTCGAGAAGCGCACAGAGGCCGACGTGCTGCCCGGTCAGGGAGCGACAGTGCACACGACGACGTTCTACATTGGCCTGCAGATCGAGCGGAAACCGGGTGCGTTTCGGGCCCTGTTCTTGTGCCTTTGTCGCGAGCATGACTGAGACGCCGACGTGCGACTGCAGCGGGCGCACAGGGGCCGAGAAAGCTCGACATCTCGTACCCTACGAACGAGTTCACCAAGCTCGTCAAGATGTGGGACAACTACGACGCCGACACGATGGGGGTCATTGTGCGCTACATCAAGAGGTGTGTCCCCCGTCTCGCCAGTCCTCTGACGGGCATGCGCACCGCGGCTGACGCGTCTGAGCGCGCTACAGCTCTGCCCTGCCTGCGTACGTGCACGCCGGGCGCGAGCCCGAACCGGCAAAAACGGGCGGCGTCAAGAGAGCCAAGACCAAGGTGCGCACTTTGCCCGCCCCACTTCCTCGCCCGACGCGCTCGCGCTCGACGCTCTGCTCCTCCCTCTGCGCGCTTGTGTGCCCCTACCCCCCGTCCGAGCGAGGCCTGTTGACTCCTCGTATCCTGCCTCGGCCCCCCTGCTTCCCCGCGTGCTGTGCTGTGCTGTGCTGTGCACTGACCCTGTCCACAGTCCAAGACCAACGGCGCAGCATCGTCCGGCGTCCCCGCCGCAGCATCCTCGACCTCGACGAACGCCTCGGCAGCAGCCGCAGCAGCAGCCGCCGCGTCGGCCGCCGCAGAAGCCGCCGGCGCGACGGCCGACGACAGCGACGCCGAGCGACTCAACAAGAAGCACCGCGCGTCGTCGTTCGTGCCAGAGTGTGCGACGCCGACGCCGCAGGGCCTGCCGCCCGCGCCGACGCCCCCGCCCGGGGCGCTGCCGAGCCCGACGGAGCGGCAGCGCGAGGCGGCGGAGAAGGCGGTCGGGGTCCCGAGTGCCGTCAGTGGTGGGGCTGCGAGCGCAGGTGCGGGTGCGGGTGCGACGACGGGCGAAGGCGCGGGAGGGGCCTCGGCGGTGGCGATCCCCGGGCTCAAGACGAGCGTGCCCGCGGGCGAGCTCGACGGACTCGCGTCGGCCGTGGTCAATGGAGGGCCGGACAACGAGGCGAGCGTCATGTCGGGTGAGCAGCCCGCTGACCAGGCGGCCATGGCCATGGCTGCGTGAGAACGTGGGTGGGGTGTGCTCTCTCTCGCCCAAGGCTTGTTCTTTCCTTCTCCTTCTCTCTCTCTCTCTCTCTCTCTGGCTTGGCGCCTCGGACTGCGCGCGCACGTGACCAGTCGAGTCAAAAGGTCGGCGGCGTTGGCAGGCTTCTCGCATCGTTTGTAACCCTTGCCCCCCCTTCCCTCGTCGTTCGCGCTTCCCTTTGCCCGCCCGCCCATCGGGGTTCGGTGCGGGCGGCTGCCTCCGTTGTAGTACCTTCTCGACCCTGCGTGCAACCCAGTGCATTGCCACCGTGTGCTTCCCCTTCGAAGGTCTTCGCGCGCGCCAAGGGCTCGGGGCTTGACGAGCTGGCCAGCTGACCTCGAGGCAAGACGGAGGCTGAGGAGGGAGGAGGTCGACCTTCTCAGGTTGCGACGGTTCGCTCTCCCCTCTCTCTCTCTCCTCCTCACTCTCCTTCTCCAAGCACACACACACACAAATACTACACCTCTTCACACGCTCATCGCCATGCTCGTCGAACACCAAGCTGCTCACGCCGCCGCCGCTAGGGCCGCCTACGACCCGACTGCGTCGCCGACGAGCGCAACTCAGGGAGAGCCGGCGCATCCTTCTTACGTCGACATGTGCGTCCTCAAGGCTTTCTTCCGTCGTCCTGAACCCGTGACTGACGATTTCTCCCGTGCCCGCGCTCCTCGCATCCCGCCGCGTGCTCCCTCTCCCTCGCGCAGGATTACCGTGCGCTCTTCCGCTCGCTGTGATCGAGGGTCATCGTCTCGAAAGCGCCTACTGACTCTGCGCTGCCCTGCCCACCTATCTGTCCTTCCCGCTCCGTGCGCCACCTCGGCACGCTCCGTTCCCCCCTCTTGCCTTCTCGCCCGCTCGCAGGAGGCCATCCGAGTCGAGGGCGACAAGCGGAACGGCGCAAGCAGGCCCGTCACCAAGAAGTATGGCCTTGACCTCTCTCTCCCTCCCCGTCCTCCCAGTACCTGACCGCGCCACCTCCGGGCCCCGACCCACGCAGGTACCTTCTCCGTGCCTTCCCCGCGCTCAAGTCCTCCCCAGCCTTCCACTCCGCCGTCGCGACCGCGATCCGCCACGGCCGCAACGAGGGCCTCTTTGTCCTCCCGCGCGGGGCGGGCGGCAAGGTCCGGCTCGCGGACGAGGGAGCGGAGGGCGAGGAGGCGCCCGAGGGGAGGAAGGCGCGGGCTGAGCGGCGCAGGGCGGAGGTCCAGAGTGCCAAGGCGGAGCTCAGGAGGCACAGGCAGCTGAGGGATGGGAGGACGCGCTGGCCCGCGAGGGCGTAAGCTCCGGCGAGTCGTCCGTGTGGGTGAGTCTTGACACCGCTTTGCTTCGTCGTGCTGGCCGGCGGAACGGCGCAGGTCGAGAGAAGACTGACGTGCCCCTCTTGAGTGCTCGCAGCACCGCCTCGGCGAGACGCCGCGTGCCGTACCTTCCCGTTCCTCTCGTCCCTCTGCCTCCTCAGGCCGCCTTTCCCCCGCCGTTCTACCAGTCAGTTTCCCGGCCCGGCCCTGTTTGTAGCGACCCGTCTCCCTCCAGATCTGAACGTGAGTTGTGCACAGAGAGTAGCCTTGGTCCTGAGAAAAGCGAGGGAGCGAGAGCTGACAGGCAGGAGAGCCGATGCCGTGACCTATGACTGGACAGCGAGGACCCGCACAGCCTTCGAGGAGACGAGGCCTGTAGAGCGCCCGCGTGTTTCCCTCGGGTTTGCGTGCTCGAGTCGATGAGGAGGCAGAGCGGGCGGCAGGGGAAGCTGAGGCGGGTGCCCTGAGCATGGGGAGCAAGTGGAGCTGCCGGGATCGCCTCGGGAGCAGCCCGGTGAGTGCCCACAGCAAGCGAACGAGGACCCCCTTGACCCCCGAGTGGGAGGTGGGTGTGTGTCGAGTGCCCGACTCGGTGGTTCGCCCGACGGGGCGTCTCCTCCTGGCCTCGACAGCTCTCCCGCAACCCCCCACCCCTCAGCCCGCCATGTCTGCCGCGTTTGGTCCGTTCCGCCGCAGCTACACCTACCTCGTGCGTCCCTCCCCTCTCGTCTCTGCGCGCGCGCTCGTCCTCGCGCCGAGCTGACCCCCTCCGCCTTCCCTCCCTCCTCCTCCTCATCAACCCGCTCAACCCACCCGACCCCGCCCCGCGCCTTTGCTGCCCTCTGTTTACCTCGCCACCGTTGCTGCTGGCCACGCGCGCGCGCAACAGCAACGGACAGCGCACGAGTCGCCCGCCGTCTTCTACTCCATCATCCTCGGCGCCCTGGGTCCGTCTCCTTCCCCCCCCTTTCNCCCCCCCCCTCGCAACAAGGCACTGACCAGATGCGGACACCCAGGCCCCGCCATGGTCCTCACGGTCCCCGAGGCGCGCAAGCGGTTCTTTGGGTACAGGCCCGTCGAGAGGCCGCCGACGACTTACCCGCGTGAGTGGTCTCCCTCCCTCGCTTCGGGCCAGTCGTCATGCACGCACAGCAGGCACTGATCAGGATGCTCCCTCGTCGAACCATGTCGCTCCCTCTTTACCCCGCGCCCACCTCCCGCCCGACGACCTCGACCCCTCTCCTCCCCTCCCCCTCCTCACCTCCTCCCTTCTCTCCACCCGCCCGCCGCGGCACCGGACCCGCCAGTGCCCAACCGGCCACGGGAGCCCGTCGAGGGGTACGAGGACGGCTGGAAGCTCAAGGCATGAGGGCTGGACGGGCAGTCTTCCATGGTCGGCGGGGCGCGGTAGACGGCAGGGTGAGTGCATCTTGCGGGGGCTTTCGTTCGTGTTTTCGGCTCGAGTGGAGGAGAGTGCGACCGACTTCTTGTCGAGAGGAGAGCAAAGCCGAGAAACCGGGAGCAGCACCTGGGGGGAAGGGAGCGCGCGCCGGGCACAGCACAGCCTGCGCACCGTCCCAAGCCAACTCATCCGCACGGACTCGCAAGGCGACAAGGACCCGTGAGCGGGAGAACAAGAACAGACGTCCAACCACGGCTCCTCGACACCAGAAAAGTCTACTTGGTGACGACCGCGTCCTTGACCTTGTCCTTTGCCGACTCGCTGCCTGCGTCTGTGTGTGGGGTGGGGTCAGCTTGCTGCGGACAGTGTAGTGCGCGCGCCGGGAGAAGGACGAACAGTTGTCTGCGGGGCAGGGTGATGAAGGGCTCTGTCAGTGGTGAAGGGCCTGGGGAGGAGGAGGAAAGAGGCGCAACGGACACTGCAAGAACCGTGCGCCCTGGAGACCTTGCGCCGTAGCGTTCGTCGCATGCTGTGCGCGGCTCGGGTGAACTCCCCACGCGTCAGTCATCGAGGGACGCGTCGGACGAGATCAAGCAAGGATCGAAGGACGCACGCAGGCAAAGAGGAGGTACTGAGCGGTGGGCCAGACAGGGAAGAGGTCAGTCGGCGAGCGCTTGAGGGGAGGGTGACGAGGGAGCGCACATTCCGCGGTTGGACGCGCCAGGCTGCGATCGAGGGGGGTCAGATGTGCACGCGTGGGACTGAAGAGTGAGACGAGGGCTCACCAAAGCGCATGAAGACGAGGCTGCGAAAGCGACGAGAATCGGCAAGTGGGGCGGGGTCAGCGGTCTGTAGGCGCGGGGCCGAGTCACGGCACAGGCACCGATGCGACGCACGAGTAGGACATGAGGGCGAGGGTCATGGGGCCCGAGATGAACTTAGGGTCCTTCGAGGTGAGGTCGGTGATGGCGGCGAGGGGGAGGCCCCAGTTGGCGAGGGGGCTGTCGGGGGGGAGGGTCAGCGATG
>SOZI01000112.1:0-56812 GCA_006352295.1 Rhodotorula diobovata | reverse complement strand
CCATCCCATCCCTCCTCCACCTCGACCGCACCTCCCCCTCCTTGTCGAGCCGCATCCCCGAAATCTTTGCACGCGGTCTCCACAGCGGTCATCCCGCAGTGCTCGATCACTCGCGACAAGTCCAGGAGACGCCGGGAGGAGGCACGCGAGGGAGCGTGCACGGACGCGGCAATGGGGGCGTCCGTCTGGAACGTGCCTCGGTGCTGCGCGCTATGCGGCGGGGGTGCAGCGAGGGTGCATACACGCTGCGGGGCGCACAGACTGGAGCCCCAGCACGAGAAGCGGACCACGAGCGAAAGAGACTGAGTCGAGGAGAACATTAGATAGATGGCGCCGAGGCGAGAGGCGCAAGAAAGGGGACGTGCGCAGCGGCTTGCCCTTGCCCGACTCACCTGGCCGCGCCGCGAGGGCCCCGGCATACTGCTTGCACGGGAACAGAGGGACTTCACTCGCCCGAGAGCCACGCCCCGCCGCGCTTGACATCTGCACTCGAGCGAGGGAGCGTCAGCAACGGTGCAACCGCGCAGCAGAGAGAGAGGGAGGGCAGACTCACACTTGTCCAACAAGACGCCGACGTCGCGCAGCACAAAGCGGCACACGACGTGGGCGAAAAACTCGCTCGCCTTGCGCATGTGGCGCTCAAGGCGGTGCCGCTCTTGTGGCGGTAGGAGCGCGTAGGCCGAGTCGGGCGAGGGCGACGAGGAGGAGTCGGGCGAGGAGGAGGGGAAGACGAGTGAGAGGTGGTGATCTGTGCGGGGCCGGGGCGGGGCGGGATCAGCGCGGGCTCGAGGGAAGGGAGGGAGGAGCACGCACCGAGGATCTGCGCCTGACGAAACACCTTGGCAATGGCGTCGACGTAGGTTGCCTGCGAGTCGAGGCTGCAAACGCGAGGGCGGGTCAGCGCACGTGTCTGGTGGACGCGATGGGCAAACCGCACCTGACGCCGTTTGCGACGACGCGGTTCAGGCTCAGCGACAGCTTGGAGCTCCAGGCCGAGAAGCTCGCCTACGTGAGCGTGCAGATATCGTCAGTGTCAGGGGAGAAAGGAGGAAGCAAGCGAACGCACCGTGCTGCCTTTTCGCCCTTGCTTCGCGTCCTTGTCCTTCGTTCCCTGCATCCCCGCCCCGCCCGCGATCCCGCCGCCCGCAGCCCCGATGACGCCCCCGCCAAGCTTCTTCCCCAACGTGCTCTGCACCCCCTCTGCCAGACCCTCAAAGCTCTCGAGCTCCCTCGCGAACCGCCCCGCCTCCTCCCGCGCGGCACCCGCAGCGGCCGAGCTCCCAACGGGGACAAGGAGGAGCCCCCGTCCCGCGCGCTCGAGTGCGTCGAGCCCCGAGGAGAGCAAGTCGAGCATGCGGACTTTGGTCTCGATCGCGACGAGCTTGGTGCCCGCCTGGGTCGTCCACGCGTGCGCGGGGACGAACAGGCGCTCGCTCAGGTACCCGCCGGGGGCGCCGCTTGCTCCTCCTTCGCCAGTGGGGATCGTTGCCGCGACGAGGCGCATGAGGTGGAACGGCCGGCGGACGGACGGAAGCGCGAGAGTGGCTTCGCGCGAGGAGGGCGCGCCGGGCTGCGGTGGCGAGGGGAGGCCTTTCGAGAGGTAGACGCCTGCACTACCGACTGCGCCAGGATACTGCGTGCTCGCGAACGAGGGCGCGAACGTCGACGCCGCGGGGGTGTCGCTCGGCGAGCCTGGGGCACCGGCACCTCCTCCTGCAGCGGCACGGCTCGTCGACAAGCATGATGCCGTACTGGCGACCGAGCTCGCCGAGTTGCTCCTCCCTAGAGGCCCGCCCTGCCCCGGCGCAGTCAGGCTCGTCGGCGTCGGCGCCGAGCTCTTGCGCGCGAGTGTGCCGTGCGCGGTCCCGAGGGGCGCAGACGACGACGAGAGCGACGCGGACGCGGCATGCGACGCTGAGGCGGCGCGCTGAGATGCGGGCGGAGGGCCGACGCCGAGACCGGTGGCGAGCAGCGGGGGGAGCGGCGGACGCGACGGAGGGGAAGAGGCATCGAACGAGGGCAGCTTGGGCCGTTTGCTGCCGGGCTGGCTGAGCGCGCGGAGCCTCCCTGGGAGGGACGACGCTGACGAAGTGCTCTTGAGCGGTGGTCGGGGCGGGTCGGCCGGAGGCGGGAAGGCGAACGCCCGCTCGGCCTCGGACGAGGGCGCGCGGACGGCGACTTCTGGAGGCGGCCGCATCGCCGTTGCGTCGCCGTCGTGTTCGGGTGGGACCGGCGAACGCGCTCCAGCACGGCGCTGCGAGATGGTCCCCTCCGCCGTCGACGCATTGACAAGCGGCGGGCGCTGCTGCGCCGCGGGAGGCGCCGCGCCCGCCAAGCTGACGGTCCGCACCGGCCGCGGGCGGATCTCGACCGGCGCTGCGTCCGCCGAGCCGAGCAGGCCAAGCGAGCTCCCTCTCCGCATGGGCGTTGCGCCGCCCGAGCCCGCTGCCATCGCGCCTGCGCGGAGCGTGTCGCCACTCAGTGCGCTCGCCGAGGACCCGCGGCGCATCTCGAGGCTCGCGAGCGCAGGATGCCGCGCCGGGACCGAGGACGATGCCGACTCGAACGCGAGCGACTGCGCAGGCGAGCTCAGCGCGTCGGAGCTCGCGGGCTCGACGGCCATGCTGAGCCCGTCCGAGTCAGTCGGGCTCGGTTGAGGCCGCAGGAGCGGTATGGGCGCAGGGAGGGACGGCATGGCGGTGTCGGGTGTGCGTGACCGCGCAGTGGTGGTCACGTCGCTGGCGATGCTGAGCGGTCGCGCGCTGGCGCCCACGGGGCCGTGCGGAGCGAGGTGGCCCTCGCCGGCACCATGATCGTGAGCGAGCGCGACAGGTAGGCTCGACAGCGCAGGGACGGCGCGCTCAGTCGGCGAGGAGAGGAGCATGGCGGCGCCGATGCCATCCGCCGCGAGGTCTGCGTCGGGCTCATCGGCTGCGGTGGGCGCGTGGGCCGCGACGATGCGCAGCGAGGCGTCGCTGCGATCTCGCGCGTGTACGGGTGCGTGGTGGAGGCGATACGCGCCGCCGCCGCCGGGATCGTCGATGCTGAGCTGAGCGAACGAGGGCGACGCGGAGGTCGAAGGTGTCGCGAAGGAGGAAGGTGCAGAGAGGTCGGGAGTGGCCGACGATATGGAGGGTGAGGAGAGGGACGAGGGGCCTGGCGCGAGGGCTTGAGACGAGGGCGCCGCGAAGCCGGGGGTGGGGTGGCCCATCTGGGCGAGCATGCGGATGCGGTCCTCGTACGTGTCGTGCTGTACGCGCGGGAGCCCGAGTCAGCTCGAGCCCACAAAGAGAGTTGAAGCAGCGACGGCGCACGATGACTCTCAACCTCCTGGCCTCGTCGCTCTTTGCGCGCTCCTTGCGCTCGTACCTGGCCCTCCTCCTCTCCCACTCGTCCGCCGTCTCGCCGTCCCTCCTCCCACCCTCGCTCAGTTTGCGCTCCATGTCGCGTGACCCCTCCTCGACCCTCGCCATGACCTCCTTGAGGAGGCGGACGCTCTGCGTGTACGCCGTCAGCGCTGCGGGAAAGTTGTTGGCGCTGTCGAGGAGGACGGCCGACTGGGCGCGCTGGAGCGCGATCGTGAGCACCGACTTGGACGAAGTTGGGCCGTTCGTCGTTGAAGAGGACGAGGCAAAGTGAGGCGAGGAGACCGAGGCGGGAGAGGCGAACGACAGGGGCGGCGACCCAGGGCCACCACCGACGTCGACGCCGTCGCTCGTACGGCTCGTCCGCGCCGAGCGTTGTCGGTAGTCGGAGTAAGCACCTGCAGGTGTCAACTCAGTGTGAGCTAGGGGAGGAAGATCGACCGTGGGAGGGGAGAGGACGACGGACCGTCTTGCCCCGTCGCCGCGGCGCGGTGTGCCCGCTCTCGCTCTTTACGTGCCCTGCGCTCCTCGCGCGTCTCCTCTCGCTCGACGCCGTGCTCGTCGACGATTAACCGACGCGTGACCGTGTTGCTGCCCTGCCTGCGCATTGGCTCGGGCCGCGCAGGGTCGTGCAGCGGCGGAGGGAGGGGTTGCGACGAGGGGTCCGCAGGGGCGTAGGGCGACAGGGCAGGAGACGACTCTGCCCAAATTCGATGAGGTGCAGCATAGCCATGCTTCATCATGTAGGCGGGCTCGAGAACCGGAGAAGACGACGAGGACGCGGCGGCGGGGGAGGTCGACGGGAGGTGGGCCGAGTAGAGGTGCGAGGGGTCGCCATCGCGCGCAGGTCGCCGTCTTGGGAAGGTCGACGTGCTCTGCACTGGTACTGGCGGCGCCAAAGGCTGCGCGGGTGCGGCAAAGGGGGGGGCGCGTGTCGACGCAGCGCTCGACGACGCCGCCGACGCCGCCCCGTGGGTGTGGGCTGACTGTGCATAAGGGTGGTACGCGTTGTCCATCCTGGACAACAGGCTGGCGATCTCTGCCGCGTCCTCGAGGGTGTGGTCGCCGAGTTGAGGGGGGGGTTGGTTGGTGGTCCGGTGGGGCGGTGGAACGCCGGGGGTCGCCGTCAACGTGGGCGCGTTGAGCGTGGGCTGGAGTGACACGAGGCGCCTAATACATGGCCCCGGAGCACACTTGGCTCAGTCCACAGCCCGGTGCGCGTGGTGCGAGGGGCCGACGTCGACCTCATTCGCCGCTCCGCCCTCTCGTCCCTCTGCTTTCCCCACAAGCTCGCCCTTCGCGCTGTATGCCCTACTGTACTCCGGCTGCTTCCCTGCCCCCGACTCGCTTTGCTCTCGCGCCTCCGCTTCGCCCGCTCCGCTTCGCCGCTCAAGCGCGGTCCCGCTGCTCCCTTTGTGCACGCGCGCACGGGCACGCGCCCAGGTCTTGCGATTAACAGTCGTGGTGAACAGCAGAGCCTCTCACCTTTGCACTGGGCTGCCCCCGTTCGTCGTCGTGGAGAACGGCGGCCGGCGCCCTCCGCCGCTCGTTTACACGCGGCCGTCGGTCTCCTCTGCGCCCCGTGCAACTCTACGCGCGGCTCTTTGCCCAGTCCGACGCGGCTGAGGCGCCCCAGTACCTGCGCCTCACGTGCGTCGACGCCGACCTGCCGACGCGGCGCGGTGATGAGCAGGTCGCACGAACCCACGAACGCGTGCGCGAGCTCCTCATCGAGGAAGAGCCAGGACAGCGAGCTGCTGCGCAATGGGAGGAAGGACAGGACCAAGGTGGTGCGTCCGGAGGCTCCCCTCCTTCTCCATCCTCCTGCACAGCCTTGCCGAGCAGTACGACGCCGTCACCGCCGTCCTCGACGGCGAGCTCGACTGTCGCGGTGCTCTTTCGGCAGCGAGCGTGAGTTTCGATGACCTGACCCCGTCAACCGGTAGTACCACACGCCTGCGGGTCGGCCATCAGCAGCCAAGCGCTCACGTCGCGATGCTGTGCCGCCCTCTCGCCGCCGTCTCCACCCCCAGCGAGCACATCGGACCCACAAGCACACGCACGGCCCAGCGTGGTCACGCCCCGCCTCGACTCGCACCTGGAGCGCGCAGTGAAAGGCTTGGAGAGCGGTCGGGCTCGGCGTCGAGGCGCTTCTGCACTGAGCCGCGGCTCTGGCTCACTTCTTCGAGCGGGCGCGTTCCGCGGATATGACACACGCCGACGCACGCTGGCTGGCTGACAGGCTCTGCTGCCGCTTCCATCCTCACGCTCGCTCCACGACACCCGCGGCGGGCTCGCGCATGTTCCCGGCTTCGCCCGCGACATTTCCTGCCGACAGCACCGAGCGGTTCCACCTAATCTATCGCGGCCGATCGCCTTCCCTCGTCAGAGCCGTGCAACGGGACGGTGCTGGTTCGCCACCGCTTCGCTGGTCCATCTGCTGGTCAACAGACCTGGCGGCTGGCGGCTTCGCCGGTCGACGACAACGACTCAACCCTGCCGTCGACGACGACTCAACCCTGGCTGCGCCTCTCGCTCGCTCTCGCCCTGCCGCTTGGCGTCTGGGAGCTCCGTTTCGGCTGACTGTCCCCCGCGACCCCCACGAGAGAGACCCCAGGGGAGGAGCGGGAGCGAGCGGGAGCGTTTTACACTACAGCCCGGGGTTCAGTTCAAGGGCTCGCTCGCCGTGCTCCCCTATGACCCCCGGGCCTCCCGCTCGCCTGCGGTGAGCAAGGCGGACATGCGCACGCACGCGCGCATCCAGCGGCTGTACGGGCTCCGCTCGGAGCTCGTCACCCGTACCATGACCGTGCTCGGTCGAAAGAAGCAGAGAGTTGTAACTAGCTGACGAGCGAGGAGGAGCGAGTGACGCTTCTGCGTGATAGGGGCGCGGCCCGGGACCACGGTGCCACGCCTGCAGCAGCGGCAACTCCGACCGGAGACCTCGACACGAGCGGTGGGCAGATCTGAATGCCGCGAGCCTTCGACGACGTGGGCGAGCTCAAGGCAATCAAGAGGCGCTCGCTCCGCGACAAAGAACGAGAACCAGGAGGAGCTCAGGCGAGACGCAGTGCCGTCAAGACCCAACCTCGACTCGGCAACCGACTGCGGATTCCGAAGATTGCGGGGGGGGGGCGATTAGAACGTCTGGAATCTGGGCCCAAGCACGTGCGCCGGAGCCGGGCCAGCTTCCCCGGCTTCTCGCTTTGACCTCTCAGGTGCACATGCAGTCACGAAAAAGCGAGACCTCTGGCGCATTGTCCCGTCGGGGATGAGCGACGGCGACGAGGCGGACCTGTCGCGACTCGCCGGGGCGCGAGCAAGCGACAGTCTTGAGGCTCTGTCTCCTCTACTCCACTGGCTTGCTGTGTCCTGAGCCTCTGCTTCTGACCCGCTGTGCTGTGCGCGGTCGTCGAGAGCTGACGGCTGGAAATGGTGGCTCAGGGCGCGCTGTGTGCGCGCGCCGTGGCCACTCACTGGGGGCCGGGGGTCGTAATCCGACGGAAAACGTCGCCGAAAACGGACTCGGTCGGGAAAACGTAATGAGAGCGCGTTTTCGGCCCCGTTCCCGACGGGGCCGAAAACGCGCCCCGTTCCCGACGGGGCCGAAAACGCGCTCTTGACGGGCCGAAAACGCGCTCTCGACTTGGCGTGAGAATCCGCCTCGACTTCTTGTAAGGCGACGGTATCTCACATACAAACCTCTTTACAGCTGCCCCTCCCAACGGGACTTAGCGAGAGAACTCGCACTTGCTCCTCCCTCCTCCCACCCTCTACCTCGCTCGGCTCGCACCCGCTCACGGACGGTGCGAGTAGACTCGACTACCAATCTGCGTCTGCTGCAGCAGGTCTGCACACGCGCGCATCGCCCACAACGGCCGCCACACCCCGATCTCCCCTTCCCTCCCCCTCCTACCTCACTTACGCAGATCGCCCCTTCGACGCGTCGCCAGGGTGCATCCGACCGTCAGCCTTGCAGTGACTGCAACAGCTGTGCCCTCAAGTGCTCGAGCGGCCCGCAGCGTGGCGACAGCAGCACGCATCGTCGACCCTCCGCGCAGCTGCCACGCGACCCGCCTCGATGTCTGCCCCAGACGGCCAGGGGGTTGATGCTCGGTACGGACGGTGTTGCGAGGTGGTGCGCTGATTCTGATGCAGCCCGCGACAGGGTCTCTTGTGCTCGGCTCAAGGTCAGTGGTGGTGCGCCCCGGTCCCCTTCTTCAGCGTCGTCCGTCTCGACTTTCCCACGCAGCGGGCGCTCGCCATTTGACTCCATTTCCCCTCCGCAGCCTGGGTGCAGCTGCTGTGCGCCGTCACGCCACACTGGCGCGCAGCGCGCCGCAGCGTCGTGCACTCATCCGTCCTCCCCGCTCACACTCGTCGCTCGGCTGCTGCACCCTCGGCCAAGCGCGTCGCTCAGTTCCACACTGACTGCCCGCGGCTGTGCTGTACTATGTCGCGCATCCAGACACGCGCTCCCTTCGCGATGCGATGTGCCACTAAGCCAGCCCGACTTGACGCCGCCCTTCGTCTACTTCCTGTCCTTCCTCGCTTGCCGTCTCCGACGCACTCGAATTGACGCGTCGTTCGGCCGTCACCGCTGCTGATGACACTGACACCGACGCGCTTCGGTCGCAGTACCTCTGCGCGCTCTCGGTCGCTTCGCGCCGCGCACTCCTTCCGACTTGACTTTCTTCGCCCGACGATGCGCATGCAGCTCACGCGCGCCTTTTCAGCGTTCCTGAGGTCTTGGTTGGGTGGTTTTCTTGAGGAATTGGTCGGTGGTTCGGGCGCAGGACGGGCGGGTCTGCGCGTCGTTTCTTTTGTCGAGGGCGAGGGCGCGGGTGTCCTTTGGCTGGCTGCACTGCATTCGTTGTTCGGCTCTCTAGCAATTTCTGCGAGTCACTGTGACCGTAAGGGAAGCATGGGAGAGCGCCATTCCGTGCTACCCGTGCGGCACCTGCTGGGGAGGGGTCCGTTTTCCGCTGAGACACATTACGTTCTCCGGGGATTACCTCAAAAAGACGAGCTTTTCCCAGATCCGAAAACGAGTCGGATTACGTAAAAGGAACACGTTTTCCGCGGCCGTTTTCCGCCGGATTACGACCCCCCGGCCCCCAGTGACTGCGCGCGCGCCCCTCCGCCCGAGGTTGGTGTCTGCGCGCTCGCGGCCCTTTCGCACGTTTTTCCCAGCCTTGCGGGACAAGGGGACTCGCCGGGAGCCGCCCGCAGCTGGCTAACTCCGGGCGGGTCTCTCTCGAGTTCGAGGTGCGATCAGGCACTCGCATCCTTGACGAGGGAGCCGTTCGCGCGCCCGCCTGGAAGAGTGAACCAGCAGCCCGCTCCAGTTGTCGGACGGCTGGCCGCGAGCTGTCGCGGCCGTGCGCACTTTCCGGCCCGTCCCTCGAGTCGAGTCCAACGTTGCAACCCCGCCAACGTCGTCTCTCCCCGCGCCCCTTTGCTCCTCCGCCTCTTTGCCTCCCCTCTCCAACAGCACTCTGGCGTCAGCAATGAGCCACCTTGACAAGCCGCACGAGCTCGTGCTGTCTCTTCACTCTTCCTCTGAGGCGTCGCCGACGACGTCGTCCCACATACTCGACCCCGCCTTCGCGCCTGCGCTCGCCTATCCCACCCCGAGCCCTTCCTCAGACCTCGCCGTCGTGCCCCCTGCGGCAGTCTATGCGCCCTACGGCGACATGTACGCCCTCTCGTCCCGTCACGACGAAACCGGGCAGCCCTGGGTCCCTCCGTCCGCGTTCGAGCCGTCCTTCCCGGGGTTTCCCCCACGCTCAGCCCTCTCGGCCGGTCTCACGATGCCGTTGAGCCCTGGCACGAGCCCTCGCAACGCTGTCGCACCTGCCTTGGCCCCGGCGCCGTTCCCCGCGTCGTCGTCGTCGTCATCGTCGTCGTCGCAGGCGGGGCCTCTCACGGTGGGCAACATCCTGAACGCGTTTCCCTCGCCGTCGACTCGCAGCGGACCGCCCGCCGCCGGCGACCACACCGCACGCACAGGCACTGACGGCGGAGTCGAGTCGAGCGTGAGTCCTGTGCCTCTCGTCGGCTGAGAAGGCCCCGGACTCCATGTCAAAGAGCGCACTTTGCTGACGCGCCCTTCCACCTGACGCACCCCTGTCTCGCACCGACGTCTCTTCGCACGCGCCGACTCACACGCCTGCTGCCTGCTTCCCTTCCTCGGTTTCTCTTTGACGCTCTCGCAGCACGTCGTCGAAGGGCCTATCGGACTCGCCCCGCGCGTCAAGCCCTTCATCACCAAGCTGAACCACCTCGTGTCGCACCCGGAGAGCTACTCGGACTGTGTCGTGTGGGATGCGGCGGGCGAGGCCTTCATCGTCAATGCCAACAAGCGCTTCGTCGGCGAGGTCCTCCCGCGCCTCTTTGGCCACCGCAACGTCGCCTCCTTCACCCGTATGTCGCCTCTCGCTCTCTTTCAAACGTGGTCTTGAGGCGAAAGCTGACCCATCGCAATTGCTGACCCATCGCAACTTTCTACAGGCCAGCTCAACGTGCGCGGCCTCACTTCGTCGAGCTTTGCCGGCCGCCCCGCTGACTCGCTTCTCACCATCGCCGCAGGTCTACGGCTTCCGCCGCCTTCCTGCCAAGGAGCTCGCCATCCGCATCGATATCGAGGTCCTCGACGGCTACAGCGCATGGTCGCACCCCGAATTCACTCGCGGCGACAAGTCGAGGCAACACCTGCTCTCGCCGCGTCCTTCGCGCGCGCGCCAGCTCAAAAAGGCCGAGAAGCAGGAGCGCGCCGAGGAGGAGAGACTCGCCGCGGCGTTCGCCAGGCGCGGGAGTGGCGGCGCGGAGAGCAGCAGCACGAGCACAAGCCCCGCCGAGAGTGGGCCAAGCGTGTCGGCGTCGCCTGTCTACTCGGCGTACGCGCCCCTGCCGGGACCGATTCCCGTCTCTGGTGGAGGCGCGGGCCCGCCTCTTCCTCTGCCGACGTCCTTCGACCCCGTCGCCGCGCCGCCGTCGCACTTTTCGGGCACGCCCTTCTCGTCGTCGTCGTCCTCGGCGTCGGCGTCCACCTCGAGCATGTTTTCGCTCGCGCCCCCTGGACCAGTCACACCGCCAACCAACACGCTCGGGCTCCTGTGGGGCACGCAGCCCTACTCGATTGCGCCGACATCGTGCAAGGACCTCGAGTACGGGCCGGGGTAAGCCCTCTTCCGTCGGTGGGAGTCGGCGGTGTGTTCTCCCGTCGCCGCTCTCGTCAGTGTGAGACTCGCTTCCTCTCTTTGCGCAAGCAGTCAGAGACTGACGGCCTTTCCTCCGCTCTGCAGACCCGTCCGCTCCGCTTGACCCTTCTGTGCCCGCCTCGACTCGACTCGGGAGTCGAGCGTATAGCCCCTCTGCCCACTGCGCATCTCGTTTCACTACCCCTCCCAGTGTCTGTACGGTAACCACCCTCCCGTGTCTGTACCACCCGGGCGTCCCCTGAGTGCGCGGGACCGCCTTGCGAATTCGAACGCTTGCCTGACCTCGAGCTGGCCTCGAGCCCCTTCGAGCCTTCTCGTGGGTTGGCCCGTTCGTCAAGCCTGAGGCTCAACGTTCCGTGCGCCGTGAATGGTTCGAGCGCGCTCAAGTCCGCCGCTGCGGCACATGTGCGGGGCGCAGCAGCGGTCGCACGGATCTGCACTCTGTCGACCCGACGATCTTTCAGGCGCTCGGTCAAAAGGTTCTACGATTCCCCCGGAAGCTCCGTTGCGACCAGGGCGCTTGCCAGCTTCAAAGAGTTGTGCTTCTCGGGCGAAAGGAAAACGCTCGGCGCGCCTCTGTCAGCGTACAGCGGCCGACTGGCGGGCGGAGCACTCGCAGTGAGAGCGGGAGAAGTGACCCTCCCGCGCCTCGCGAAGACATGCGCTGCGCTCGTCCCATGAAACTCGCGCCGCCTCTTCGAGCACTGCCATTGTCTTCTCCTCGTCTCGTGCGTTCAAAGGGGCCAGTCGAAATGCGACTTTGACCTCGACGCGCAGCCCGTGGCGCTGCGAGGAGGGGAGCTCCTGAGGCGCACGCGAGGACGACCGGCTGAATGGCACGGTGTTGCGCTTAAGGGCCACCTGCACGTACACCAGGGCTGCTGTGACCCGCGGGCGTGCAGAGCGGGAGACGCGCGATCAACGTTGACATCGCTCGCCGCGGCGCCTGTGGTAGACACGACTCGCCCCGCTCGAGCTGCCTCAGTGGGCATGTCGCGCTGGCAGTCTCGTCCACTAGCGGCGCCTGCCGAGCCTGCGCAACCGCTGGCGCTTTCGAGCGACGACGACGATGCCCCCTCGGACGTGCCCCCACCCGAGGTGAGCTCCCCCTCAGACGCAGTACACGCACGCAGGGCAGCTCCAGTGCTCTGATGAGGCCTTCTGAGCCCACTCAGCGCAGCGCTGCGCTGACCCGTCCCTCACTCAGTACTTCACCGCCGCGCGCTCACTCGCCCCCACCTCGTCGAGGCGCGACGCCCTCAAGGCCTGGGACCAGACGCGCACAGTGGGAGCAGGATCAAGCAGTGCAGATGTGCTTGCGAGCGCCAGGGTCCAAGGTGCGTGTGCATCACTCCCTTCGCCCTCCTTCAAAAAGAAGCGGTGCACCTCGTCAGGGTGTCGCTCACGCCTCCTCCCCACGTGCAGCTGCTCTCGGTGCCCTCATCGACCTGGTCAACTCTCCCGCCGCATGTCCTTCTGCCGGCCCGAGCGGGACAAGCAATAAGCGCCCGGCCGCCTCGCCCTCTCGCCCCCTCGGCCGCTCTTCGCCCGACACGCCGCCACAGTCCAAGCGTGCACGCATTCGTGCCGCCGCACCCAAGCACACCTCCAAGGACAAGGGCAAAGGCAAGGCGGTCGTCGTGCTCGACTCGGACGAGTCGGACGGCGATGAGCCGCTCGTCGTCGGCAATCACGCGGTCGCGGTCGTCTCGCCTGTGCGGGAACGCCTTGCCCGCCCGGACAAGGGCAAAGGCCGCGCGCGCGAGCAGAGCGAGATGCTCGTCCTCGACAGCGAAGCCGACGACGAGGACGTCGACAAACGCGCCGGCCCGCTCGAGGCTCCCCTGCGCGCCGCGACACCTGCGCGCCAAGCACCTCCCTCGCCGCTCACGGCAGTGCTCGCCGTCCTGCCCGAAGCGCGTCCCGAGTTCGTGTCGGACCTGCTCGCCGTGCCGGAGCACGCAGACGGCGGGGCGACGAGCGTGATCGACGCCATGCTCGGCATGAAGAGCTACCCTCGCATTGGCGGCGACGATCAGGAGCGTGGTGAGAGGAAGAAGGGCAACGACAAGGAGGTGGACTGGCTCAACGTCGAGGCGAGGAAGAGGATCGGCGAGGTGCCGAGCGCCCTGTACAAGAAGATCGCGTGCGTGCTTTCTTTTGCCTCTCGCGCGCTGAAGCCACTGAACACGAACTCGCACCTGGACAGCCTTGACCAGCTCTACTGCGACTTTGACCGCATCCCGTCGTCGCTCATCAAGCAGTCGTTCCTCTCCCCCGAGCACGCCTGCTTCTTCGCCCCGACGTGGACCTCGCTCCGCGCGAAGCTCTCCGCGGGCGACTACGACGACCAGAAGCTCAAGAGCGCGCGCAAGGCGCCCAAACCCGTCGTTCGCATCGTGAGGCGCCAGCGGGTCGGCCGGGACGGACGGACCGAGGAGTGGGACGAGGAGGAGGTCGAGGGCCCGCCGCCGGAGCTTCGGCGCGAGATGGATTGGCTGCTGAACAAGATCGGTGCGCACACTCTCTCTCGCTCTCTCCCCTTCCGCTGCTTTCGTGCAGTGGGCTGACGTTTGGGTCCCCACGCCTCGGCGGTCGCGCAGTCGCCGACCGCGCCGCCCGCCGTGCCGCCGACGAGGAGCAGCGTGCCGCCGAGCGCGAGCGCAAGCGCGCCGAGCGGCTCAACGAACAGGCGCGCGCGAAGGGGACCGCTGTCGAGTGTGGGTGCTGCTTTGACGAGGTGGCTGTCGAGAACACGGGTGCGTCTCTGCTCGCCGCTGGTGCTTCGGCCGCGTGCGCGCGCCTTTCGCACGTGATGCTCGCCTCCCCCTGTGCCGTTGGACTGATTCCGGCACCGCTTTCGCAGCGCCGTGCGCAGAGGGGCACCTTTTCTGCAAAGGCTGTGCGCTCGCCAACGCGAGCGACCGCATCGGGCGTCGCCAAGCCGTGCGCTCCTCTTTCTCCCTGCCGATCTTCTCTCTCCGCTTGCTGACCCGCCCAAGATCGACGCACCCTCATAGGTTCTCCCCTGCATGGCCGCCGACTGCACAGCGCGCTTCGAGCCCGCGACATACTCGACGTTCCTCGCGCCCAAGATGGTCGAGTCGCTTGCGGCGCTCGCCCAGCAGAAAGACCTCGACGAGGCGTTTAACGGCGTCGAGGGCTTCGAGAAGTGCCCGTGCGTCTCTCTCTCTCGCTTCTTTTTCGTCGCTGTCGCTGAGCAAGTGCTGGTCGGGCCGACCTCGCGCGCGCAGGTTCTGCCCGTACGCGTGTCTCGTCGAGAACCCGGACGAACGCCTGTTTCGCTGCGAGAGGCCAGTGTGCCGCAAAGTGTCGTGCCGCAAGTGCCACAAGGCGCGTCTCCGTCCCTCTACCTCGTCCACGCCCGCTTGACGGCTCACTTGACGACCTCGCGCTTGTTCTTGTGCAGGAGGGTCACGTCCCGCTCTCTTGCGAGGAGGCAGACGAGGAGAGCCGCCTGCCTGGAGTGCACGCTGTCGCCGGTGAGTCTGTCCCTCTCGCTCCTTGCGACCCCGCCCGCTGACCCCCGCCACGCACGCTCGACGCAGAGGCCATGTCGGCGGCGCTGATCCGCCCCTGTCCCAAGTGCACCGTGCCGTGCCTCAAGAGCGACGGCTGTAACAAGATGGTGTGCAGTCAGTGCGGCGCCTACTGGTGCTACAGCTGTCGCTCGCCGATCAAGGGCTACGACCACTTCCCGCAGAAGCGTGCGGACGGGTCGCAGTGCGTCCTGCACGACGACACCGAGATGACCGACTTCAACCAGGTCCGTCCCTCCTCCCGCTTGCATCGTCCCTCGCTTCTCTCCTCCCTCCCCCTCCCTCGCCGCGCCCTCTCCCTTTTCCCCCTCTCTCCTCTTCTGCCGCAGACGCTGACTCCGCGCGCTCGCGCAGGTCGAGCGAGCCCGCCTCCGCGCGCAAGAAGCGCTCGACGCCCGCACCGCAGCCGACGCCGCTCGCCTCGCCGCTGCCAAGCCCGTCCGCGGCGCCCCCATCTACCCGGCTGGATACCCGCTCGCCGGTCACGGTGCAGGTGCCGCTGCCGCCGGACCTGCAGCAGGTCCGGCGCCTGTGCCTGGGTTTGCGGTGTTCCCGAACGTGCATGTCCACGTCGGCTTCGGCGCCGACGGTGGCGCGGCCCAGGTGCAGGCGGAGATTGCGCGTGCGCAGGCGGCGATGCAGCAATACCTTGCGCAGGTCGGGCTCGGGGCGTGGCACGGGGCGGGGCGGGGCAGGGGTAGAGGCGCAGGCGGCGGCTGGGGTAGAGGCGCAGGCGGCGGCTGGGGCGGGGGCCGGGGTCGCGGAGGACATCGGCTCGATGGGGCGTGGTGAGGGCCGCGCGGGATGAGGAGCGCTTGACCGGGCGGTGGGAGGGAGATGGGGTCGCGAGGTGCGCTGGGGCTTCGTCCTTTGCTCGTAACTCTCGTCTTCGCGCGCGCTGACTCCGCCGGCGCCGCCCAGGACCTCTGCCTGCAGCTGTACACTCTCTGAGCGTGTGTTGTTCTTCTGCTTGTCGTTGCTACTCAGCCCAGCTTTTTCTTTCGTTCTTCCTCGCACGCGCCTCCTGACCGGCGCCGCGGACCGGTCGGTCTCGCGCCTGCGCTCAGGGCCTCCTGTCCGTTCGTCCGGTCGTCTTTCGACGCTGGCCTACGCCCTTCCTCTTTCTTTCGCTTCCCGGCCCCAATGGTTGCTCCTCCGCACGGAGATGACTTCACGCTGTTCGAGGAGGAGCGCCCGCTCTCGCCGGCAGAGCTACTCGAGCATGCTGACGCCTGGGAGATCCAATGTGCGTCTCGCTCGTCCTAGCCCTTGCCTCGCCCGCTGGATGCATGATGCGTGCTGACGCTGTACATCGACAGTGAAGTGGCGTGCGTCGACGCCCGTCAACACCCTGACTCGTGAGTCGGCGCTGACCTGGTCTCACGCGCCCGAGCAGACTGGTACACCCTCACCCGCAATCCGCAGCTCGCGCCCGCGTGCGAGCTCACCGCCTGCAGCGTCGAGCTCGAGTACATCGCCCAGTCTCGCAGTGCGCCTCTCTGTCTCCTCCCACTGTACTCGTGCAGGCGCTGATTGATGCTTTCGCGGAGCAGGCCAGAACGTCGCGCTGGCTGAGCGAGCGCGCAATCTCCGCGAGATGAAGAGGGGGATCCTGCAGAGCGGTGGTTCGGCGGCATTGGCCGCGCGCGAGAATCTCAGCGATGCCGCGTCCCTGGTGCGCCGCCCTTCCTTGCAGCCTTACCCTCTCTGCGTGCTGACCGACTGAATCTTCCCGCGACGCGACAGCTCAACGGGCTGAGATCGCTAGGTGCGCTTGGTCTCCCCTGCTCGCGCCCTCTGCGCACGGCGACCACAGGCAACTGACAGACTGCCCCTCTCAGCTAGAAGCGCAGGTCTGTCCCAAGTCCTCATGAGACTGTTCGCAGGCTTCTTACCTGACGGGCGTACACTCTCTTGCAAAGCCGAAAGGGCCGCCATCAACCACGAGCCCGGAAGCCAGGACCAAAGAGCGGCACTCGCGCTCCATGGCTTGCTGGTCAGCCTGTCCCGCCGACATGCGACGGTCTACCTCGTGCTGACTTCGCTGCTCTGGCAGGTTGCGGCTCAGCGGCGCGCAGAGGAGGTCGACGCGCAGGGCCGACGCTATCTGAAAGCCTACGCCGCCGCGCACTGCCAAATCGTCCTGCGCCGCCTCGACCCCCGGCACCCTCTTTTGACCTACACCGACCCGACCGCGACACCTGTGCCCCCGCCGGTCAAGACGTCGCGTGCCGCACGAGGGCTCGGGCCGGCGAAGCGGCGCACGCTCAGCGACGCACGCCCGCAGTCGCCGGCGGCGCGCCCGACACCTCTCCGCCGCGTATGCTACGTCGACGGCAGGTCCGATGATGTTCCGGTCAAGGCGCGCTCTCTCGGGAGGGCGGCTGTGTCGCGCGAGGGGCACTTTCGTCGCGCAATGCTGTACTTTGGCCGAGCGTACTGATGCCTGCGCAGATGCCGTCGGCAGCTGACAACCACGGTCGTCTCTCATGGTCAAGTCAAGGGTACACTCGAGAGCTGAGCCAGCCGCGTATACGCCTCGCAGCGGGCAGCACGTCGCGGCGGTGCGGCGGTCTTCCTCCACGAGCGCCCGCATTGCATGCTCTTCGGCACCGAAGCGGCACGGCTTTGCGCTTGACGCAGCGGATCCTTCACGAGTGTGATGTCTCTTTCGCCACCTGCTTCCAGAATTCCAATCACCCGCCAGTCTTCTCGCTCGCCTCCTGAGCGACGGACGGATCCGGACGGACCCTCTCCGCGGACTGCGTCCGCCCCGTCCTGTCCGTCCTTCCCTCGGTGGGCGCGCTCGTCTGTCTCCTCTCTCGTGCTCTTCCTCCTGCTTCTCTGCTCGCGATGACCTCTTCATCGCACTCACAAGACTTTACGCACTTCGACGAGGACAAGCGCAACCCTGAGGAGTTGCTCGAGGAGGCCCGTGACTGCGAGTTCACGGGTGCGTCTTCGCGGACTGCTCCTGCTTCTCGATGATCTCGCCGACCGCACCTTCTCACAGTTCAGCAAGGTGCGCTGCAATTGGCCGACTCGCCTCGGGCTCTCTGCTAACCATCCCGCGCGCGGGCAGATTGGGACCTCCTGAACCGCAGGCCGCAAGTCACCGTCGCATGTCAGCTCACGATGTGCGGCATCAGAGCTGGGGAGCTCCGCGCCTCCCAGCGTACGTGGCCCTTCAACGATGCCTGACAGCGCACGCGCGGGCCTCGTACTTACCGCGTCTCCCCGCACAGTTCGAGCGGCTGCACGGGGCGACACGGGACGTGCGGGGTTGCGTGCCAGTGAGGGACGCAGGGTCCACGCACTGCACCAGCAATACAGCGACGCGGGTGGCGAGACCACCCAAGCCGCACTCCACAACTTTGAGTCCATCGCTGCCGCGGTGCGCTTCCTGTCTCGTTCTTCTCAGCCTCTGGTCGATTTGAAGCTGACGAATGTCTCGACAGCTCGCCGAGCTCAAAGCTGCAGGTCCGTCAGCTTCTCCCTGTACTTCTCGCGACTGCCGTGCTGAGCATCGTCATACGGCGCCGACGACTCTTCCAGCGGACAGCGCAGGTCAGTGCTGAGCCCCCTGCGCGACTGGCGAACAGAGGTCTCCCTGACGGCTTTCTCCTTCTCGCTCTTACAGCTCTTGCCGTCGAAATCGAGCACGAGCCGGGCAGCGACGGGCACAAAGCGGCGGTCGACCTCCATGCCTCGCTCGTGCGCCTTTTGGCCTCTACCTTAGTTCATCTCGTTTTTTTTTGGCCTCTGCTCACTTCCACGCGTGCAGGTGGCCGCAATGAGACGCCCCCACGACGTAGATGCGCAAGGCCGTCGCTACCTGCAGGTCTACGCCGCCGCGCACTGCGAGGACCTGTTGCGCGAGGTCGACCCGGATCACCACCTGCTCACCCACGCCGACCCCTCTGCGACACCGGTTAGCAGTCCCCTCGATGGACTCCCGGCCGAAGAGGCGCAAAAGCAGCTGCGAATGCGCTTCTTGGAGCGCGACGAGCGGGCAAAGGAGCGCAATCGCGTTCGCAGAAGACAGGGGCTGGAGACGCCGAGGCCGCGACGCACTTCGCTCCTCTCACACGTCGTCAGGAACGTCGACTCGCTTGGGTCGGCGGGTGCGGCGGGTGCGGCGGGTGAGGGAGCTTTCCGCCGAGGGCTGCTGTACTTTGGGCGGGCGTACTGAGGCCCCGCGCACTGCTGTGCCACATTATGTCGACAGCCTTACGTCCCACGCATAGCGAGGAGCCGGGCGGGAGCTGTGCGACCGGCTCCGTCTTTCACTGCCCGGCGCAACGAGTGGCGCGCAAGCACCTTTGGCGCACAATCGAGAGCGCCCTCACAAAGCGGGCTTGTTGAACTTGCTGCGAAGCTGGAGCACTTCAAGCGAAAGTCCGAGTGCAAAGCTTTACGCGAGGGGTCACTACAAAGACGACGGCCGCATTGGCTGCAGGCCATCGAGGCGTTCGTTCGACGGACCGGGGCAGAAGACCTGGAGATCTTGCCTCGCACCTTGGTATCGTCCTTCTCCAGTCTCTTCTCCACGCGACGAATGTAGAGCGCGATAGCGGGCACGTCCTCGCCGGGGCACTCGGGATCCGGCACGAGTGGCTCGTCCTCGAGCGCGTAGAGCTCGGCGGAGACGGCCCGAAGCTCGGGCAGCCAGTAGGTTGTCTCTACCCATCTCTCCGTGCACAAGCGAAGCATTAGCAGGAGCTCCCAGCTCCAGGGAGCTGACGGGCGGCATCGCGCGACCAGGCGTCGGTGCCGTTTGGTGCGCATCTCGGCAGGCAAGCCAGAGAGCCGCGCGCGCAGCGAAGTCACCGCTCAGCAGACAGTAGAAGGGTGCAAAGGGAGGCGGCAAGATCGAGCAGAGACGGGTTCGACTCTGGAGAAGCCCTCAAGCGATGCGGAGGTGATGGGACCGTGCATCGACGAGCGCGGCCAAAAGCCGAGCCAGGCCTTGGCGACCGCAGTCTGAGCATTCTGTGTGAGCGATACGGGCCTCGAGCGCTCGCGGAAAGAGCGCCGAGGCAGACCCAAGGTTGAGGGAGGGCGGAGGAGCATTGTCTGTCAGGCTCTGCCGCTGCCCACACCCTTCCTACTCGCTGTTGCCGACACGCTGGACACTCTAGCATCTCATCTAGCCCATCCGAGCTCCTGCGGTGCCCCTCTCTCGAGCCCAGCTGTCCGCTTCAGTCTGCGCCTCGCTCTCTCCCCATCAGCTCCCCCGCGACAACCACGGCGGGCGGGGTCGGTCGTCAGCGTATGCAGGCCTCACGCGCTCGTCAGGCGGAGGCTGAGCACGCAATTGTCCAAGACCAGGCCTTCAGCTAGCGCGATGGAGGCTCACTGCTCGTCAGGCCTCGAGACGTGCGCAGAATTCCTCCTCGGCCTCAAGCGTTTGCCTCGTCGGCGCTGACTATCTTCGGAGTCATACATATCGCACGCACCAGCCTGGCCGACGCAGTGCAGGCGCCGTCGCGAGACAGCTTGCCCCGACGCTCGTCTCGCCCGGGCGCCGTGTCCTCGAACTTGCGTTGCGCGACGTCGTCTTGCAGCCAATCTGCACACTCGCTGGTATTTGCGACGTACGCAACCCGTCGCTCTCTCAAACCGCTGGCGGGCGGCGCGCGGCCCTTCGGCGGCTCGTCGTCGTCCCACTCGCGTTCCGCCGACTCGCCAAGCCCGCGCCCAGTCGCACGCACAGCGCTGGTCACCTGCTGGTCAGCCCCCGCAAAGGCGACCGCGGACACGGCTACGAGCCTCTACCGCTCCCGAGTGACCCGCTCGCGGTGTCTCACCGTGACCGGCTCCGCTCGAAGGCTCCGCTCGTCTTCGCTTCCGGTCTTCGCCCTCCACTGTGCAGTCGCACGCCGGGAACACGAACCCTTTACTGCGCCTGTGTCACGACGAGGAAAACCCGAGACTTCGCTCGCCTCCTGACTGCCCTCCTGTCCGCCCTCATTGGTCTCCTGTCCGTGGGGAGTCCGCGGTGTGGAGGCGCGTCCGCTCGACCCCTGCGTTCTCTCTCTTCCTCAGCTTGCTCACCGTCCCCTCGCTCATGTCGTCTGTCCCGCGTCCGCGCAGCTCGAGCTTTGGCGACGAACAGGCGGAGGGTGACCTGCCCGTCGACCAGCTCGTCAAGACGGCGGAACAGCTCAAGAACGACAGTGAGCTGCAGATCCCTTCGTTCTTGTCGCATCCTTGTTCTGACTCTTGCTTCATCGCAGTCAGCGTGGGTAAATCCGCTCAGCGTTTAGAGGCCCGAGCCATGCTGACGAGCGAGCGACTCGCAGCGTGGGACCTCCTCACGCGGTCTCCTCTCCTCGAGCCAACCGCTCTGCTCTATCAGATCGACGTGGACGTCCTCGAGATCAACGAGAAGCTGTGTCAGTCCTGGCGTTGGTCATGTGAACGCGGCCTCACTGAATTCTCGGTCGCCGATCCTGCGGTTGACAACCGTCTCAGCCAGCAACGCCGGCACCAGCTCGAGACTGAGCGCAAGCAGCTCCGTGACCGCAGGATGGCACTGACGAGGGCAAGCAAAGCGGCAAAGGAAGCTCAAGATCTGTACACAGACGCGGGAGTCAAGGTACGCGAACGAGGCGCCTCCCGCGCTGGATGCCTTGCCCCCGTTGACCAACTCTGCACAGGTCTCCGAGCTCGAGCAGCTGGGTCTGTCTTTGCTCGTCTCTGAGCTGGGCCGCTGCTCACATTCCTCTCCTCTCCCCGTGCGCACAAATGAACAGGCACTGGCGGCCGGTTCGCTCGTTTTCCTCTTTGCCATCTATTCGCCGGGGCACATCTCATCTCTCCGCCTTGAACAGCACTGCTCGGTCATCTGTCGCCCGATGACCGCAAAGAAGTTGTCCGTCTCGTTTCGTCACCGATTCCCCTCGAGCGGATGGCCCAAGCGAGGCTGACCCAGAGACTCTCGCGCAGGCCAAGGCCCTCGCGGGCGCCGAGGTCGTCGAATCTGACGGCCATCACCGACTTGAGCTGCAACTCGAGCGGCACGACCTGCAGCGCAGGGCAGTTCTCGACCACCTGGCGCAGCGCAAGAGGCGCAGAGCGCGCGCCCAAGAGGCCAACACGCTGGCGGGTCCGGCCACGCAGCGACGCACGGCGAGGACGAGGGCCGGGTCCCTCTTGCGCAATGTCGAGAGGCCAGGACCGACGCAAGACTCGGAGGCGCGCGCGCTCGGCAGGTCGGCCCGCGAGGGCGAGGGCGGGTACCGGCGCGGGTGGCTGTACTTCCAACACGGGTACTGAGGTGTGCAAGGCATGCGGTCTGACAAGCTCTCGAGGGTGACTGTCGAGGCACAGGCCAAGAATAATGCGAGAAGTTGCAAGACCAAACCCGAGAAGCGGCCCCTCCCACGACCCGACCCCTCCGCCTGCCCTCTTCTAACTCCTCCTTCCCGCCCCCGAGGAGCCCACAGAACGTTTCACCTCTCGACGTGGACCTACGCAGCGACGCGCGCCATGCGCTCGGCCCTGAGCATGTCGGCGAACTTCTCGGCGACGGCAACGACGGCCGCTTGCTGCGATTGGGTTTCTCAAGCGTCAGCTCCCTCTTGTCTCGAGGACGGCGTACAGGAAGGAGCAGGTGATTGGCGGAACAGCGCACCGGGTGCCCGCTGACAGCGTCGGGGAAGACGCTCGCGTCGCAGAGGCGGACGTTCGAGGTGCCGTACACGCGCAGGGACGGGTCGACCACGCCACCCTTCTCGCGTGCGCCTGCTCCCTCGTGGTGTCAGCCCCTGTCGCTACGGACACCGAAACAGAGAGGAGAAGCAAGGAGAGAGGCCGCACCGATCCTCGCCGAGCAGAACGGGTGATAGATCGTCTCTGCCGTGTCCCTCGCGTGCTGGAGCAGCTCCGTGTCCGTCGCGGCGAGGAACCCCTCCATGCCGCCCGCAGGGAGGTCGACGCCCGTGAGAAGGTCGGCGAGCGGGGCCGTCTGCGCGAGGCGCCGCATGAGGTGGAAGCCGCTCAGGAGGACCTGCGCGGCGCGTGGGTCAAATCCGTCCGGTCAGTGATGCGTCCCCGTGGAATGCGACAGTAGACAGAGAGTGAGCGAGTCATGACACGCACCTTCTGGTCCCGCTTGTCCGAGAGATACCGCGGGTCAATGACGGGCTCGTCCCACGCGCTCCCGCTTCGGATCCCGACGGTGCCCGTGCTGAACGGCTTGATGAGCGTTGACGCCATGGTGAAGGAGTCGGCCGAGGGGACGGGCGCGGGCGTCAGGGCGTGGCTGCGAGGGCGGGGGAGCGGGGGAGAGGTTAGGAAGGTTGCGGGGGGCAGAGGAGAGGGGAGAGTTCAAAGGGAGGGAGGGAGGGGGGAGGGGGGAGACGCACTTGAGGTACCACACGGGCGCGCAAACGATCTCCAAGTCGCTGCTCGTCTTGCCGCTCGCGTTGATCGGGAAGTCGACGATGCCCTTGGTTCCCTCGGACGACGACGAGACGGACCCGTCGTGCGCGATCGTGTCGGAGCGGAGGAAAGCGCCGCCCTCTGCGAGGTTCGAGCGGAGCGGGCCGGTGCCAAAGACGAGCCAGCGGACGAGCGAGGGGATCTGTGCGCAGGACGATGGGGTGCAACGGGGTCAGACTCTTCGCAGGCGAGAGACGGCTGCGACTCGCGCGACAAGGGCAGACGCACCGTCCTGACCTGGCTCTTGAGGAATTCGAAGCTCGTCCCGTTCTTGGCACGGAAGAACACCCCCGCAAGGACATGGTCCTTGAGCCCCTCGCCGACGCCTTCGAGCTCGACCTTCTGCTCCACCCCCGCAGCGTCCAGCTTGGCCTTGCTGCCGACGCCGGAGCAGAGGAGCAGCTGCGGGGTGCCGAACGCCCCGAGGGAGACGATGACGTCCTGCTTTGCGCGCGCGACGTACGTCTTGCCGCCGTCGGGGGACTGCTGCAGCTCGACGCCGACGCAGCGCTGCGTGGCGGGGTCCGAGGCGCCGGGCGAGGGCGCGAGGAGGAGCTTGGTGCAGCGCGTCGAGGTGAGGATCGAGAGGTTCGGGCGAGAGTAGACCGATGGGGGCAGGTACGCCGCCGAGGTGGAGGAGCGCTGGCCCTTGGAGTCGACCGTCGCTTGGAAGCGCGTGATCTGCGTCGGGTGGCCCGCCAGTCAGTCGGGCTCACTCGGGGAACGAGCAGCGGCGATACCAGGACTGGGTCAGCGACGCACGCCGTTTGGGTTGGTCTCGATGTTGAGGTCCGGGTTGTGCGGCACTCCCGCGGCGGGCTGCGACGCGAGCCTACGTCGTCAGCGCGCGACTCTCGAGCGAAAAGACGGGGACAGCGCAGAGTGAAGGGCGACGCACGCCGCTCTTGACCCACGCGTCGACGACAGGCGACGTAGTCGGGTACCCGGTCTTCCACACGCCTTCCTTGCCGCGCATCTGTCCGCACGGCTCCGGAGCATCAGCGCTCCTTCCTTGCGGCCCAGCAGGGTGTAAAGAACAGAGAGAGAGAGCAGATCGCGGAGGCGGACGCACCGACTCGTCGATCTTGTGCGCCGGGTGGGGGGTGAAGCCCTCGGCTTTGGCAAAGTAGGGCTGGAGGCCGGACCAGCCCCAGCCGGTTGCGCCGGAGGCTTCCCACTGTGTGGTGTAACGAGTCGAGGGAGGGGGGGAAGAGGAGAGGCGCACGGGACGGGTCAGCGACACCCTTGGCGGGCACGAGCGGACAGGGAACGCACGGCGTCGTAGTCCTCCCTCGAGCAGTGCTGATAGATCTGGGCATTCATTGCCGACGACCCGCCGAGCATCTTGCCTGCGTCGAGCGCAGCGGGACACCGGGTCAGCTCTCGGCGCGAGGGAGCCAGGGAGGGCACGCACCGCGCGGCTGGAAGAGCGAGCGGTTCGAGAGCTCGGGCTGGGGCACGGTCGAGAAGTTCCAGTCGGCGGGGGTCCTGCACGGGGGCGTTGCGTCAGCGGCGGTCCCGCCTGGAGGGGACACCCGCCCAAGGGAGAGGGCGCGCACGACGGACGCACTCGAACAGGTTGCCCCACCCGGCCGGCACGCGCGAGAAGAGCTGCCGCTGGTCGCTCTCGCCCGCCTCGACGAGCAGGACGCTCACGTCCGGGTCCTCTGTCAGCCTCGAAGCGAGGACGCACCCGGCGGTCCCGCCGCCGCAGATGACAAAGTCGAACTGCCGGACGCCCGCGGCGCCTCCTCCCTCGCGTGCGCTGAGGGCCTCGGGGACGGACGAGGTGCCCTTGTGGGCGTCAGGGTCGGCGGCGTGCGCGAGGGAGGCGAAGAGGGAGGGCTCAGAGACGCCGGCGTAGCGGGGCGGGGCCGAGGAGAAGCCGGGGAGGAAGGACGAGAGGGGCATGGCTGGGTTGGCGAGGTCACAGGGAGAAGTGCGGAAGCAAGAAGCAAGAAGCAGAGGGCGCGCGCAAGAGACGCGCCTCCGTCGGGGGCAAGAGCTCTTAGCCTGACGGACCCGGGTTCGTGCGCGTGGCAAGCGGCGCCCACGCGAGCCTATCTATCGAACAGCGGCGAGAGCGCCGCTCAGGAGGTCAGTCAGGTCTGTGGGCGGGCGGGCAAGGTGCCCGGTCCGCCGCAGTCAAGTCCATGGAGACGGCGGCGGACGAGGCGCGAGCGGGCGCAGTCGCCGGACGCGAAGGCGCGAGCTAGGGCAGCGTGGTCCCGGGTTGCAGGTCCACTGCGAGCTCTCAGGGGACGGAGAAGCAGAGGCTGCAGCAGTGAGAGGCATGACTGGCAAGCACGTGCGGGCAGAGAGCGGAGGGGAAGGACGAGGACGAGGGAGCGCTCCCCGTGGGGAGCGAGCGCAATTGTTGTGCGACGCGCGCACGTCGAGAGGGCGCGAGCGGGAGCGGCGGGCACGGTTCGCCTCGACCGGGCAGTGGCTACCAAGGGTTACACTGTCTCCTCGAAGCAGTTTGACACGCTCTGCAAGTGGGTGCATGGCGGTCTGAGCCAAAGTGCGAGAAGAGGGGGGCGACGACAAAGGTGGGCACGTGACCCCAGGTTGAGTGAACCGAGAGGGGGCAAGGGGAGGCTGCTCGACGGCTAACGAGGGGAGGAGAGGGCGAGGTACACGTCGAGTCAGGGTTAACTGTGAACCCTCGGTACTGCACAGTGCTACAGAGCCCAGAGGGAGAGGGAGCAGGTCGACCCAGTCAACTCGAGTGGGTTGCGGTCACACTGACGCCGACGAGCGAGGACAAACGCCCGCTCCGGCTCTCCCCCTCGTCCGACCTCACTCGTTCGCCCAGTCTACACCCGTGCACCCTCACACAGGCCACAGTCGAGCCTCCTCTCGACACCCACCACCCGCCCCGCCTTCGACCCGCCCCCGTCCGAGTCGCCGCCCCTTCGCCGTCGATCGTCGTCCCTCAACAAGCTCACGCCGCCCCCTCGCTCGTTGCACCACTCGTAGCGACACTAGTCAGCCACCAGCAGCCATGCTCTTCGCTTCACCCACCGCAGCCCTCGCCGCCGCTGCCGCACTCGCCCTCGCTGGGGTCCACCCGGCCAACGCTCAGGGCGCTTCGTCGTCCTCATCCGCCTCGAGTGCGAGTGCGAGTGCTCGCTCGTCGTCCAACTCGACAGGTGCGCCTACTCGATCCACCTTATTGTCACCTACTGCCACACTGCTGACCCTCGCGCCCTCATCCGCAGCCTCGTCCACCTCGACCTCTGCCTCGCCCGCGTCGACCAACAACCCGTTGATCCCCTCGGCCATCTCGACAAAGTGCCAGTCGTTCCTCACCTACCTCAACTCGCACCCAGACGTCGCAGCCTGCACCGCCCCACTCCTGCAGGCCGTCTCGGCCTTCCACGCCTCGGCCTCGTCCGACTCGTTCGACGCCGCCTCGTCGTCGGCCATCCAGGACGCCCTCGCCGGCCTGTGCTACTCGTCCCCCTGCGACGACGCCCTCGTGCGCTCCCTCCTGACCCAGTTCAACTCCGACTGCTCGGACGAACTCGCCAACGCCAACTCGGTCGTCCTCGGGTCGTACGACGCCCTCTACGTCCTGACCCCGCTCCGCGACGCCGTGTGCTCGACCGACTCGGCCGCCGACTGGTGCATCAACGACATTGCAAAGGGCGAGATGCCCGCTGGTTCCATGGGCGCCAACGCCACCGCCGTCGTCTCCAACGTCGCCTCGTCGTACGCCGCCGCCGCGACCGCCTCGATCGACCTCGCCTCGTCTGCCTCGCCCTCGCCCTCGCCCTCGTCGAGCAACGCTAGCGCCCCCGCTTCCGCGTCGGCCTCGTCGTCGAGCAACGACACTGCCCCCGCGTTCAACCTGACCGCCCCGGTCGTCCAGTCCGTCCCCGTCGTCGCGCAGAACGCGCGCGTTCTCGCCGCCGCGCAGAACTCGTACGAGATCGACGTCCCGGCCCCGCCGAGCCTGTACGTCCAGGTGTCGGGCGCCGTCAGGCGCTTTGTGCGCCGCCAGTGGAGCGGCGCTTCGCCGGCGGCGGCGTCGTCGTCCGCGTGGTCGTCGGCGTCGCGCGCGGGCTCGTCGTCGTCGTCTGCGCAGGCGAGCGCCTCGGCCTCGGGCTCGGGCGGATCGCCGTCGAACGCGTCCCTCGCGTCGATGGGCGAAGACTCGCAGGCGGGCGTCCAGTCCTTCTCGGTCCCGTCCATCCTCCCCAACGCCGCCACCTGGTCCACCACGTCCCTCCCCTTCCTCTTCCTCTCCCCCAACATGTCCTCCTCTCTCCTCTGCTCCTCGTGCACCAAGTCGATCCTGAGCGCCTACGTCGCGTGGGAGTCGCGCATGCCGTACGCGCTCGGACTCGCCAACTCGCCGCTCCTGAGCGGACAGGGCGACCTCTGGACCGCGACGGGCGAGAAGTGCGGCGGCGGGTTCCTCGAGAGCGTCGCCAAGCAGGCGGGCGAGGCCAACCTCACGGGTGGCGCGGCGCCGCCGGCGGGCGCGGTTGCGCACGCGGCGGTTGTTGGCGCGGTGGTCCTTGCTGCGCTCGCCCTCGTGGCGTGATCTCCCTCATCCCCTTCCTCGACACGCGCCGCGCGACACCTTCTTCCTGATACCCACCGCGATGGCCCGCGATTCTCTTCCCTCCACTCGCGCGCGCGCGGCACTCCTCCCTCTCTCCTTCGCCTTTCCTCCCCCTCTTCGTCCTTCCCTCACCTCTTTCGTTCTCTCTCGCACTAGCATACCCCTTTCCTCTTCTCTCTGTAGGCGCCGTGCGCCCCTGTCCCTTCCTTCTCCTTGCCTCCGTCGCGCCTTGTCCTGTCTACTTCCCCTCACGAGCACACCCCTCCCTCCCTCGTTTGACCTCGTCCTCCTTCGATCCCGCCCACTCCTCCTTGCGACTCCTTACTGAGCGCCCCTCTGCAGCCTCTCTCGGCGTGGCGCGGAAGGCGCGCGGTGCAGTGCATACCCTGTTCTCCCTCGTGTCGCGCGTGCGAGATCAAGAGGTCGCCCGACAGTTCTCGGTGTCCTGGCTCCGTTGGAGACCAAGAGCCTGCGCCAGCCGGATGTGCGCGCTCCCGTGAGCGTCGAGCGAGGGAGGGGGGGCAAGGGGCAGAGCGACGGGCGAGGCGACTTTGCTGGCCTTCCCAAGTCGGCGCGCCGAGCCTCCACGGTGCGTCCCTGCGGCGTGCGGCTCGCCATGCCCAGGCATCATACCATCGGTACGAGCGAGGAGGGACAGCACGGACCAGGGAGCCGATTGCAGGCGCAGTCAGCGCAGAGAACCGTTTCGTTCGATCCCCTTGCGCTTCAAGTCGGGCGCACGCCGCACACACACTCGGACACTCACGGGGCAATGACGGATTGCGGCGAAACCTTGTCGCGAGTGCGCGCAGGAACGACAGGCGAGGACCAGCAGGGAGGGGGAGACTCGGACGCTCGCGGCGCGCGAGGCCATGAGCTGAGTGCCTCCGAGTCGCTCGCTCGACCCTGTTGACGATCCGCTCGCGGTCAGGTGGACGTGCTCGAGTCGGTTGCCCGAGCCAGAGGGCGGCCCAAAAGACAGCGAAGACGCCAGTGCGCGCCGAGGACAAACACACAAAGTCCTCGTTCACACGTGCACGCCGCTGACCCGCAGCGAGCGCTCCTTCTCTCCTCCAGGCTACACCACTCTTCATCCTTCCACCGCGCCGACCTGGCCCGTCGCCTCCGCCTCGACGTCCTCGGACAGTTCCGGCAAGCTCGGCGGGTTCGCGACGGGCTGCCAGCGCGCCGCGCGGCCCTTCTTCCCACTCGCGGGCACGCCCGTCGCTGACTCGTCCGCCACGGCACCCTCGAGCTCGTCCCGCGTCGCGTGGTAGAGCTGTGTCAGGTACGTGGAGACGGATGCCTGCTCGCCAAGCGGGGTCAGTCGAGAGGAAAGGTCTTGGCGAGGTCGGCCGCGCACGCACGCAGGCTTCGGCTTCGACGACCCAGTTGGCGGACGATCGCAGTCGGACTGTGATGCCACCACTCTTGGTCAGTCGGGCGAGCGCGCGAAGCGCTTCTGAGTAAGGCGGGGACGCACTCGAGTTCTCTGACGGCGCGTGCGCAAGTATGGGCGCGAGTCGTCAGTTCAGCTCTCCCGCTTTTCCTCAAGCTGCACGCACCTAGCCGATTGATGCAGTCGATCTGGGCGAATTCAGGTCAGAGGGCGCTGCTGAGAGAAAAGGCAAGAGGAGAACGCACCACGTTCAGCAGCGCCTGCGTCGCTGTCGCAATCGTCTCCTCCGCCTCTGACCCCTCTGGCCGCTCGAGGAATTTCTTGAAGCGCTCCTGGTACTCGTAATTGAGCGCTCGCGCCTCGGCCGCTGGCAAGCGCATGCGGTGCGTCGTCAGTTCCTCGCCTCGCCGTGTGCACGGTGAGGGCACCGGCTCGCGTCGCTCCGACTCACGATCCTTGAGCGACGCAGCGACCTCGTACTCGATGATGGCCTCGGCGAGGCCGTCGGGCTCCTTGTGCTGTGCGAGCGTCCCACAGGCTGCATGCACCGCCAGCACCGAGCGGCGAGAAGGATGATGTCAGTGGGCTTCGGTCGTTTGCGCGCTCAGTCGGCGCTTGCAAACGCGCTAAAGCTTCGCGCACCTTTTTGAGCTGTGGGGTCGGACCGGGCAATTCGCCTCGGGAGCGTCAGCAGGTTGCCGTCGCAGGGCGAGGATGCTCCACCCTGGACGTGAGAGGAGCCTGAGGAGAGGAGAGGAGCGACGCACCGCTCGCGATTTTGGCCTCGAGGACACTGCGCAGATGCTCAGAGAGGTCCGCCGTCTGGGCAAAGTCTGGTGCGCACGGGGAAGCCATGTCTGCGTGCGAGGTGGAGAGAGCGAGCAAGCGACTAGGAGGAGGGAGGAAGAGCGCGCCCGGCCGCACGTCGCCGAGGGCAAGCGAGATACGGACGTGGAGGGGGAGGCTCGAGCAAAAGGTCCGGCCTGCGGTCATTCAACGTCCGCGGCCTGCCCGACAGGAGGTCACTCGCGAGCGCTCGGCGACAGACTGACATCAGGAGGCTTATCAAGAGGCCACGAGGGACGTGCGCGCGTCCCATGTGCGGAGGCAAACCTCGCCGAATCGTTGGAGAGCGCGCCCGTTGAGAGGAGGAGCAGGCGAAGCTCTGCCGCTCTTGATCAGGATGAGGCAGGGCCTTTCGTGAGTCGGCGCACAGCAGAGCACTCTGCGACGGACGAGCGCAGGACACACGCGAGACGACGCGACGCAGAGAGGACCCTCCCGCTTTTCTCGTCTCGTGCGCGCTCTCCTGCTCACTCGCCTCGCGGCCAGCCGCTGATGCCCTTCGTGAACACAAGCTCCCTCGTTGTTGCCACGACACGCTCCTCTAGTAGCCCCGCCCCGCGTAGATGTAGTCGCGCCGGTACCTCCCCTCGCGACTGCCTCTGGCAAGCGACTCCTCCTCGTGATCCTCACCGACAGGGCTCATCCGCTTGACGTCCCTCTGCCCACGGAGGCAAGCACGGACATACCTGCGGCTCCTGCTCCCCTCCTGTCGCAGAGCCTGGAGCTCGTACCGCAGGCGGCCCGCCTCGGCGGCGAGGTGGGCGTCGCGCGGGTTGGCCTTGAACTGTGCGTTGACCTGCTTGTAGTTTGTCTCGAGGAGCTGCTCCTGCGTCGTGAGGAACGCGGTGTCGATCTGGGCTATGGCGGCAGCCTGCGGGAGGAAGGGTAGGTTAGAACGGCCTCGAGCGGTATGGCAGGCGGGCCACGGACGCAGGCCTGCTGTTCGGCCTTGATGACGCCATCAGCTGCTCCGATGTGAGCTGCACGAGATGGGGCTGTGGTGGGGTCGATCGGGTCAGCAGTGCACCCGGCCCTGGTCAGAGCGAAGCGGACAGACCGGCTCGAGCTAAGGCAAGGGGGGCTCAAGATGCGTCAGCCTGTGGCCTCACGAGAGTCTGTGTTGTGTGGCTCACCGAGGGCCTCAGTCTCCGCGCGCTGTGCCAGGTCGGTCACCGTGAGCAAGCGTTCGCGACAGAGAGGCCGGAAACGCGCAGGAACGCACCGCCCGGAAGACGGCCTCCACGGCGCTCTCGATCTGCACTTCGGCACGCTCTCCCGCGGCAGTACCGAGGTACAACCCGTACACGCGCTGGTAGTCCGACCCGAGCCGCGAGGCCGCGTCAGAAGAGCCGTCTGTTGCGCCGCGTCAGCTTGGAGCCACTGAGTGATGCAGACGGGACGGACCTTCCGAGTCCTCGGCCAGTGCTTGGTTTATGACCGCGACGGCGAAACCGGCGGGCTTTTCATGTTGCAGGATCGTGCCGCAGGCTTTGGGCGGGGAGGCAACGTCAGCACGGCGGTCCCTCCACTCCAGCGCGATGCCAGCGGCAGTCGACCAGCGCACCTTGGCTCGCTGTCAAATACTCGGTGTCAGCGAGGGGGAAAACAACTGAAGGGACCGCTTCGTCTCCACGCACCGGCGTCCGTTTTGCGTTTCAGCACAAGCAGGAAGCGCCGTGAGCGGCTCTCGGAGCTGGTGCCAGCGCGCGACGCCATGGTTCGAGCAGCGCAGCAGTGAGCGACAAAAGGAGAAGGAGAGAAGCGCGACGGCTGACAGGAACGCCGAGCGCACAGAGCGCGAACGGTCCGCGGAGGTCCCTGCCCCTCACAGGAGGCGAAGCGCGTGCGGCAGACAGGAGCTCGATGGGTGACTCAGAGTCTGCGGCTGCGGTCAACTTGGCCGGCGTCGAGGTCAGACTCTGCGGCGATGTGCGAGAGGCGTGCAGAGTGCAAAAAAGCCGGGCCGAGTGAGGAATTTGCGGAGGCGAGAGAGGCGATGTCGGAGCGATGGGGTGCGTAGCGTTACAACAGGCACTTCACAGCTGGTACACTGCGCACACAGATTTATCAGTCTCTGCGTCACTCAAGCACTGACCGGATCTCGAGCACAAAGAGAGACATCGACACACCTCGACCCTCCCCTAGACACCAACGGCCAACCAACGGCTCACTGCCCCTGCGCCTCCTCGAAGGCCGTCTTGGCGGCCGCAGCCTGCAGCGCGCGGAACAACAGCGGGTTGAACGCGTCGGGTGGTCGCTCGGCGTCTGCTGCCGCGCTCGTGCTCGCGTCCTTTGAGAGGGGGAGCGCCGCGCGCTCGGTGTCTTCGTCCCGCTCCGGCCCCTGCGCTTGCTGCTGCGCCCCCTCAGCACCAGCGTCGATTCCTGCATCTGCACCCGCTTCAGTCGCGCCCGCAGTCGCGTCCGCGAGGGAGGCAGCGGCCGCGGGCGGGGGCTTGATCTCCCACGCGCCGCCACGCTCGGGCGTCCATGCGGGCTTGAGCGCCGCGAGGGCCGAGAACGACGTCGAGAGGGCGTGAATCGACGTAAGCTGGACGTTTGGCCGACGACATCGAGGTCAGCCTCTGCGAAGCGTACGAGTGGGCGCCGACCAGGGAGTGCGGACCGAGGGCCAACGCACCACCCTCTCGTTGAGCACCTCGAACAAGCTCGGTGCCTGGTACACGTTGCCATTGAGGATGTAGAACGCGCCGAGGACGGTCGCGTTGTCGGGCGAGGTGCGCTGCCGCTTGAGGACGATGAAGAGGTCGTCTTGAGGGCGCGAGAGGGGCGAGATGGCGAATTCGAGGCCGGTCAGGCGCCTGGACGCGGACGGTTACGAGGAGAGTCAACAACGGCGTGTTTGGAAGGGAGACACACGAGGATCTTTAAGAGAGAGAGAGCGGCGAGCGCACCTGAGTTCCTTCTCCTCGTCGACCCCTTGCATGCCGCCGTTGGCAAACATCATCTGCATACGGAGGGTGGCATTGTTGCTGCGTTTGTCGAAGAAGGGGCTGTAGGAGAAGTAGTCGAGGGCCTGGTCGGCCGTCTGGAGGGACCCGCCCGTCGTGAGGAGGTACTCGGGTGAGCGCCATTGCAGGTGGCCCAAGTTGACCGGTGGGGCGGCGGCGGCCATTGGGGAGGCTTGTGAGGTACCCTTGTCGACGTTCGAGAGGGCTCTGCTCCGCGTAAGAGGAGCGAGCGAGGTCGGGAGATGAAGTCGGCGAGTGGGGAGACAAGAAGGCGCCGGGCGAAGCGCAGGAGCGCAGGCGAGGGCGTGCGCTGCTGCTAGAGCTACTGTGGATCAGACAGAGCCGCCAGGAGCTGGATCGCGCGAGAAGCCGCGAGGTGCACGAGGCCAACCTGCGCCGACTCCGCCGCGACGCGCCTTCGCTTGCGAGTCTTGCTCTTTCCAAAGAAGTGACCAGGGAGGCTGAAGCTAGCTCTCTAGCTTGCAACGCGAGGCAATGCCGGCCCATCGACGCGCAGAAAAGAGTCCGTCGAATTCCGCTCAGCCTTGACCTCCAGCGCGGCCTGCAGCCTCGCACGCTCCTCCCAAGCCCCCGCTCACTCGCGGTCGTATTGGTACTCACTGTCCCACACCCTCGTGCCTCCCTCCGCCGCCTCCCACTCGATCGTCAAGCCATCAAACCCGGGGCGGACCCACAGCCGCTCCTCCCTTGGCCGGACCCCTCCCGCCCACTCTTCGACAGCCTCTAGCGCGCGCTCGACAAAGAGCTCGACGTCCTCGACGTGTCCCGCGGGGTCGAGCCCTTCGTAGACGTGCGCGTGGGGAGCTTGCTGCTCCTCCTCGTCGCGGACCTTCCACGCCGGCGCCTCGCCCGCTCGCCCCTCCCCCGGGGCAGGGGACCTCTCCCCGCGCGAGAGGGCCCGACACGCGTCGAGCCAGCACGCGTGCGAGACACCGTGCCCCAGGTCGGTGAGGTACGTCCTCTGGACGCCGAGGCGCCGCGCGGTGGCGATCGCCTGTGGGAGGCCAAAGTGCGAGGGAGAGAGGCGCAGGGCGCCGCCCGTGTCGATGATGAGGGCTTGGAGGCGCGGGAGGGGCGGAGAGGCCGAGGCGGAGGAGCGCGCGCGGGAGAGGGAGAGGGAGCGGCGCCGCGGAGGGGAGGGGAAGGCGCCGGAGGGTGAGGGCAGGGAGAGGTATGAGCCAAGGCGGGTCCACTGTGCCTCGGGGATGAAGCTGGGTGCCGCAAGGCAAGTGGGGGTACAAAGTGCTCGTCAGTGAGGATGCGTCGGGGCTGCACAGGAAAGCGGGCGCACCTCGTGTCCGAGATGTAGAGGACGCTCTGGTCGATCAAGAACCCCAAGCACAGCAGTGGGGTCGGCGGCTCGGTGAAGTAGATGCCGTGATGCAGCGGGAACGGCGTGATCCTGACGCCGCACACGTCCCAGTCCTCGTCGTCCGGCATGATGTGCCACTCGAAGCTCGGGACGGCGCCTCCGCCAGAGCCCGCGCTCTTGCTCACCATGTAGGCGAACGACTGGGCGATCTGGAGGTAGGTCACCTTGGTGCAGTAGAGTGGGATGGTCTGCTCGACCGCAGAGTGGTAAGTCCACGCGCGCAGGTCGTCCAGCCCGTCAATCGCGTCGGCATGGTGGTCTGTGAAAATCGTCGCCAGCGTGATTCAGTGTTCTGCTGTGGGAAGTGAGAATGAGGAGAAGAGAGAGAGGGGACGGGAACGCACGTGTGAGGATGCACGCGTCAATCTTGCGCAGGCCCTTCTCGGGGAAGAACTTGAGCGCCATCTCCCGAAACGTCTTGCCGCAGTCGATGAGGATCGTTCTGTGGACACGTGGGCGCGTCAACCGGGGTTACGTCGTGTGAGGAAGCGGCGCACCCACTTCTCTTCGCCGCTTTCGAGCGGCACCCGAATGACAGCCCCTGTGTTGCCCCTCACGTTGCGGCTCTGCGGGTGGCCGACCGTGTCGAGGCAACACCTGCAGCCGTGAGCCGGGTCGGTGGTGCAGGCGACGTCGGGGACGGCGGCGGACCCGCCTGTGCCGAAGAGGGTGAGCGACATGGGCTTGTGCGGGTCGCGGAGCGGGGGAGGGGCGGAGGCGGGCATCTTGCTGGGGAGAGGAGGTGTCGAGACGGCAGGGAGGGAGAGAACAGAATCGCGAAGGAGGACGAGGAGGTGCCAATGCGTCCTGTCCGTGCACCGCGGACACAGGAGACGAGCGCCGGAGAGTCCGTCAGAGGTGCGTGCCTCCCTCAAAAGAAGAGCCAGGAGAGGCGTCTGCACGTCTGCAGGTGCTCCCGGGGTCGTCAAGAGCTCTCAACCGTGCGGGGTGAGCACACCCGCAAGGGTGTCCGGGAGGCAGAAGCGAGCGAGCGATGAGGCGAACTCGAGGGCGACAAACGCAACGGGAACAGCTCGAGGCGGGGGACTCGCGCAGCAGACAGATTCATGTGTCGATGAAGCCGCTCTGAGCTGATCAGGGAGGCAAGCGAGCGAGTGTTGATGACAACCGAGGCATCTTGAGAGCCCCGACGGCTCCGCCGAGTCGCAACTCGTCGCTCTCATGCTCGTTCGCCTGTCACGCTTTGCCCAGCCCTTGACCAGATCAGTAGCCACCATGAGCTCCGTCAACGCACCCGCCCCGCCCAGCAAGGAACTCGTCGTCCGTCCCTTCCCCTCCCCCCCCCTCCTCTGTCCTTGTCGTCATCGAACTGGCTCTCACCGGCTCGCTACCTCTTGACGGCGCAGATCCGCAAGCTCGACTCGAGCACGACCATCTTTTCGCTCCCTTTCGCCCGTGGAGGCGTCGTCCCCTTTGGCGGCCGCAGTGTGCGCTCTCTCCTCCCCCACTTTGCACCGCCTCGCTCGCCTCTTCCTCGGGAGTCAGCCTCACTGACACGGGGCCACCTCGCAGACGGCCATCAAGCTCCACGACGGCTCAGTCTGGCTCGCAGCGTCGCACCCGCTCGACCCGGCCACGCTCGAGACCCTCACCGCCCTCGGACCCGTCAAGCACATTGTCCAGTTCGACCAGGAGCACGGAATGTTCACGGGCCAGTACGCCGACGGTGCGTCTCGTCGCGCTGTGTTCTGCTCTGCTCTGTCTCCTCCTCCTCCTCGTCTCGTCCCGCTGACCCCCGAGAGCGCGCGCACACGCAGCCTTCCCCGACGCCAAGCTCTACTTCCCCATCGGCGGCCTGCACAAGTGGGAGAAGAAGCGCCCGCTCCCGCCCAACTATGCCGTGTTTGAGCACGGCGCGCACGAGGCCGACCCCTTTGAGGAGACGACGGGCGGAGAGATCAGGAGCGCGAGTTTCGTCAAGGGCCACATCAACCAGGTGCGGCCGTCGGCGCGCTTTCAGGCTCGAGTCGTCCAGCGCATGCACTCGCGCTGGACTGACCCGTCTCGACGCTTGGTAGCACTGACTACAGCGCCTCCTACGCCCCACAGGACATTGCCTTCCTCCACGCCCCGACCAAGACCCTCATCGAGGCCGACCTCCTCCTCAACCTGCCCCCAACCGAGCAGTACTCGCGCTCGTCGTCGCGCTCGAGCCTGCCCTTCCTCAGCAACATGATGAAGCCCGGCTCGACGGCGCACAAGCGCTTCCTGCACCACTTGGCCTCGACGGACAAGAAGGAGATGGCGGACGCGGCGCGCAAGGTCGCTGGGTGGGACTTTGGTGAGTCGCCTTCGAACCCTCCGCCGGTACGGCGTACTGACGAGAGTGCGTGGTGCACAGACCGCATCATCCCGTGCCACGGCGATGTGATCGAGACGGGCGGCAAGAAAGGTGCGTCTCTGCTTCCGAACTTCGCCGCGTCCGCCTCGCTTCTCTGCGCGCAAGTCCAGGTACTGAGCGCGACCTGGGGAACCAGCCTGGACCGACACGTATGCGTGGTTCCTCGAGGGCAACTGAGGCGCCACTGGGTGAGGAAGGTCGCTTGTCGAGGCGAGGCGAGGGGTCCGACCGTGTCTCTCCCCCCCGTGTCTCCCCCTTCCTCGCTCACCTCGCTTGTTGTCGCTGTTCGAGGAGGTCCTCGCAATGTACATAGCCTCTCAGAGCAGCGCGAGCGACCTTCCGCTCGCGGCGGGTCGAAGGAGGGACGGGCGCCGAACTCGGCAGGTGGGGCGCAAGGTCTGGGCGCCGTTGGCCGGGGGCGGGACGGGGGCTCGTCGCAACTCGACGCGAGCACAGAGAGTCGCTCTTCTTGCTCGTGCTCCTCTCTCCCTGTCGCTGCTTGCTCGTTGTCTGTCCTCCTGTGTGCGCTACAGCCTGGTGGTGCGTTTCATCCCGGCCAACGATCAGCTCCCTTCGGCGCTCGCCCTGACCTCCTCTCTCCCGCCGCAGCTGCGCCTGCCCTCCTCTCGCTTCTCCGAGTCGCTCACATTCGTTCTACCACACACGCATCCTCGCCATGCCCAGCTTCTGCGCCGGCCTCGGCCTCACTTTCAGCTTCGGTACGTGGGCTCGTCTTCCTCGCTCAGCTACTCTCGAGGGCCGACGCGCTCCTCACCGCGTCGAGGTTGCGCCTTGAGGTCTCTCGAGGTCGCACATCCAGACAGTCGCTGACCCCACTTGCCGCCCACAAACAGCCGCCGTCGTCCTCCTCGTCTTCGGTCAGGTGCGCCTGCGCTCCTGCCCTCACGCCTCGCCTTCCACCCCCGCTGACCTCCCTCTCGCGCGCACAGATCACTCAAATCAACTCAGACCTCATCCCCCGGCACCTCCGCATCGTCAGCATCGACACGTCCGGCCTGGGCGTCGCCGTCGCGTCCGCCGCGCGCTCTGCCGGCGTGACGGGCACCGTCGTCGGCAACGGGTCCGACATCTATGCGTCGACCGGGGTCGGAGAGGCGTACTTTGTCAAGAAGACGGGCGAGAGCCCGCATGCGGGGTTGTACAAGGTGTACGAGTGGGGCCTCTGGAGTGCGTCTTCCTCTCACCTGCAGTCCCGTCAATGCGCCCGACGGGTATTGACCTCTCTCTCTCACCCGCCAACAGGCTACTGCACGACGCAGGGCGACCTCGGTGACGCGCGGTCGTACTGCTACACGAGGAGCATCCACCCGAGCTTCCAGCCCGCGCAGGTCCTCTTGCAGGACGTCAACGTCGAGTACGCCGAGGTGCTCAAGACGGTCTTGCCCGACAACGTCTTCACTGCCGACACCTGTGCGTTCTCTGAGCGCCTCTCAGACTTGGCGAGTTGTTCGCACGGAGCCGCTGACACGTCGGACCCCGTGCGCCCGCGCGCAGACCTCGGCGAGTGGACTCAGGCCGCGACCTACCTCATCATGGCCGGTTCTCTCCTCTCAGCCCTGACCGCCATCGTCTCGTTCTTCGCCCGCCGCGGCTGCGCCTTCCTCCTCGCGTCCCTCCTCAACCTCGGCGCCTTCGTCGGCCTCTTCTCCGGCGCCATGGTCTACACCGTCATTGTCGCGCGGGCCCGCTCGGCCATCAACGACGCGACGAGCGCGGGGACCGACGTGGGCATCACGCTCGAGTACGGCAACGGCCTGTGGGTCGTCTGGGCCGCGTGCGGGCTCGCGCTGTGCGCCGTCGTGCCCCTGGCGTTTGCCATGTGTGCGGGAGGCGCGAGGAAGGTGCCGAGCAGCGAGGAGAGGCTCAAGGAGCGGCTCAGCCAGGAGCCGAGCGAGGTGGTCGTCGTGGCCAACAAGGAGGAGCAGTGAAGGCTGGCCGTCCCCGCGGGCCTCGAGGCGCTCGGTCACGTCCTCACTCTCCTGCCTCCATTCTCGTCGCAGGTCGCTTGCCGATCTCCACACACTCGTTAGTCCCGCCCTAGTCGTCCGTTCCGCTCACAGCAACGGTCGCCCCCTTGTAGCCCTCGCCCTTTCGCCTCCAATTCTCCCACTCTCTGTAGCCCTCCTCTTTCGCGCTTCCAAGCACTTGCAAAGCTAGATCCCCACGCTCAGTAGGTGTATTTGAGCGGGTGCAGAAGCGAGAGGTGTCTCAGAGTTTCTGGACGCCGTCCTCATCGCCTCGTCGCACCCGCGGACGGGGCCGCCTCGCTCATCCTCCCCCACGACCTCAGTCTGCCGAGCGCCGCGCGCCAGTGCCGTGCCATGTCGAGCGACCCTGATCACCCGACCACGCCAGGGCTCATCGCGCCTTCGTCCGGCCACTCGCCCTTTGCCCGCGTCGCGCTCCCCACCACCTTCCCCGCCACCTCGCTCTTCGCCCAAGGCCCCTCGGCCTCGCCCTACGTCACCGACCAGCCCCGCTCAGCCCTCAACTTGAGCTTTGGCGGCGCAGACTACCTCCCGCCGAGTGCGCGCAACAGGGCCACCGCGGGCGGTGCTGGTGGTGGGGCGTCAGAGGGGCCCGTCGCTGCGGGTGCCAAGCCGGCGCAGGGGGAGCCGAGGGGCCAGACACTCGAGGAAATGTACTCTGCGCCGGAGAACACGCTCGAGATTGAGGTGCGCGACCCGAGGACTCAGGGTGCGTCGGCTCTTCCTCCTCCGCGCTATGCGCTATGAAGGCTCACTCCCTTCCGTCGCACAGAGTTTGGCCGCAAGATGTACACCGACTACGAGATTGTCTGCCGAGTGCGCCCCCCTCGCCCTGACCCTCTCTCCTCGCACTCGCACCCGCTGACCCCTCCCCCTGCGCGCAGACCAACATCCCCGCCTTCCGCGTGCGCTACTCGTCCGTCCGGCGGCGATACTCGGACTTTGAGGCCTTCCGCGACATCCTCGAGCGCGAGTCGCAGCGCGTCAACATCCCGCCGCTCCCGGGCAAGGTCTTCAGCGGGAGCAGGTTCTCGGACGAGGTCATCGAGCAGAGGCGCGAGGGCCTCGAGAGGTTCTTGCAGATCGTGGCGGGGCATCCGTTGCTACAGGTTCGTGCCCTTCCGCCTCTGCGTCCCCGCTTGCGCGGGTGCTGGCGCACGTCCGCGTTCCCAATGCCGTTCGCGCTGACGCACCATGCTCCGCAGACTGGGTCCAAGGTGCTCTGCGCCTTCCTCCAAGACCCCTCTTGGAGCGCATCCAACTACTGAACACTGCCCATACCCTCTTGCCCCCGCCCCCGCCCGAGCCTTTGCACGAAACGGCGACGCCTCCCCTCCGTCTCGTCCCCACCTTGCACCTCCCTCGCTCGCCTTTCTCCCGTCTCGCCGTACCGCGTAGCCTCGTTGTCATACTACACTACTCGCCCAGCCTGCGCGTGTGTGCGCCGCCTTGTCGCCCTCTCGCGACCCGCAGCCTCCGTCGACCTACCCGCTTTCGGCCAGCCCGCGCGGCGATGCGCTTTTTACGCCTCTCACGTTGGGAGTCAAGATCAGATGCTTGCAGAGAACAAAGAGGGGAGTAGAGAAAGAGAGGGCAGTCGAGGAACAGAAGGACGGAGCTCGGAGAGAAGAAAGGCGGGCCCACGCAGCGCAGGCATCCGTTGCCAACGCTGGTCCGCTCGGCGCTCGCGGGACCTAGTAGCGCGTATGCCGCCCGTAGACGACCATGCGACGGTAGGTGCCCTCCTTGCCGAGCGCCCTGAGGTGGTCTGACGAAGGGCCGCCGCCGGGACGCAGCGCAAGTTCCTGCTCGGGTTCGGGCGAGGCACTGGTCAGCTCGTCGCATAGCAGAGGAGGCAAGGCCGCCAGAGGTGACGCTCTGTCGCGACTCTACTGCGCCTGCGATGCGAGTGCGCGGCCTCGGGCGATGGCGGGAGGGACGCAGCAATTTGCACCCACTGAGTTCGCGTGAGACGGCCCCTGGCGGGACGCCTGAATGCGAGAGATCCAGGGGAGGAGCGCTCGAAAGGCTTGTTGATCCTTGAAGGACACCTGTGACCCGACGAGGGGTCAGTCGAGCACCGCAGAGAAGCAAATCAGTCGTGGGAACGTGCGCTCGAGGTCTTTCCTCTCTCGAGGTCCTCGAGCACCCTCGAGAAGTCGCGCAGAATTGCGGCCCTCTTGTGGGGCAGCTGCTTGTCAAAGTCGCGCTCGGTGATGTCCTTGGCGCTCATCAAGTTGCTGAACCTCTGGCTGACGCCCGGCACAAAGTGGCTGATGCGGTGCAGAAGGTACTGCAGGCGATTCCACGACTGCGGGGTACGAGTCAGCGTCAGTTTTTGAGCTCTTGAGACGGTAGAAAGGGCGTCGAATGCACCAGCCGCATGCCGCAGAGCGTCGGCGAGTTATCGTTGGAGCCAAGGTCGCGCGGCTGCATCGAACGTGTTGGGCCTGTACGGTCAGCGGCGTCGCTGCGCATGCGTCAAAGTCCAATGGCTGGACGCACCAGCACCGACTCGCCCGGAATAAAGGTGTAGCGCGTTTCGAACTTGTGCTCGAGCTCCGCCATCTCGGCCACGAAGGCGAGCCTCGTGTCGACTGGCCAGGTCTGCCACCAGTCCTCCTCGATCTCTTTCTCGAGAAAATCGGGGGTGCCCTGCCTGCGGAGCCGCTCCAAGGCCGCTTGCTTCCCCTCCTCAAGGTACTGTTGGCTCCCGCGGCGCTCGTAAACGGCGGGGCCAAGCCCGGCCGTCTCGCCGCGGGAGACGGCCCCGGACAGGGCACGCAACGCGCCGCGCATCGCAGTCACGGCCTCCTCGTAGGTAGGACGGGCGGTAGCTGAGGCCATCTTGCGCGATTGGTCCGCCAAGGGGGGGGGGGGACAAGCGAGGGAGGAAGAGACGCAGTGGCGCGAGTCGGCGGACGCTGGAAGATCGTAGGCCAGGAAGCCCCGGCAGACGAACGCTGACGGACCTTCCCGGCCATCCGAGACGAAACGAAAGAAGAGCCCGACAGCGGGCAAAACGGCTCGAGCGTTCCGGCGACTCCGCCTCGAGGGGTCTCGAGCGCCGACAGGGGCTCCGGAGTCTCCTCATCCACGCGGGCGAAGGCCAAGACACGAAGAGGCGCGAGCGCTCACCTCCTGACCGGACAGGGCGAATTCCGGACAGGGGCAACTTGGGAAGGTCGCGCGGGGCGTGCGTCGGACTCGCCGCTTGCTCGCGCGCCGTTCGAGCGCCCTCTCTCTGCAGTGCACCAACGACGGCAACCCTGTCCGGAGCCATTCCTCCGCTCAGTACCTCCTCTGAAAGTACAGCCATCCGCGCCGAAGGGTCCCCTCTCCGCCGCGCGCCCGCACGCCGCCAGCAGGCCCCCTCCCGAGCGCACGGGCATGGTGCACCGCGATGTGCGGCAGGTCCTCGGGCGGGGTCGGGGAGCGGCTGTGGCGATGTGTCGGAGCGGCGCGGGAAGCGTGCGAGCGCAGGGCATGCTCGCCTTCTTCGGCGGCGGCCTCCGCTGTCTCGTAAGCGGCTTGCTGTGTGTGCGCAGGAGTCCGCGCGGGTCAGCCCCGAGACCGACAATGACGGAGAAGGTCTGACACGGACGACGAACCAGCTCGTCGGCCGTGTCGAAGCTGGCGTCGCGCCTCGCAGCTTGGAGCGGCGTGTCCCTCGGCAGCTGCAGCTTGCGCTCGTGTGCTGTCTAGCTGCGTCAGGACAAGGTTCAGAGAGAGCACAAGGCTTTGGACTGACCGGCCTCAGCTGTCGAAGGACTGAAGGGCGTCAGCAAGGCGCCCCAGGGCGAAAGCCGCTCCAGGTTCGACGCACCTTCACTCTCCATCGCCTCGAGCTGCCGACCGTGGGAAAGTGAGCCAGATCCCGCTGATTCGAGCCTGAGCAGGCCCGAGACGCACCAGGTCCCTCGACTCTGCCAGCAAGCGCACAATCTCCTTGCCGTGCCCCTCCCGCACGAGGCCGGCGCGCTCCGTCTCCGCGCGCGGGAGTTCGGGAGACCGATCGTACTCTACAGGAGAGCGTGTGTCAGCTCTCTCGAGGCGAGAGAAAAAAGCGTGTCAGCGCACCGAGGCGAGCGATCTCTGCGTCGAGGACTACGAGCGCGCTGGCGAGGTCGGCGAGCGGCGGGCGAGTGAGCCGGTGCCAGACTGCGCGGATCATGATAATACCTCAGCTTCGGGACATGTGAACGTGCGGGTACGGGAGGGAGGCACACTTTGCTGGACTGCGATCGGGCGCAGGCGAGAGGGGTCAGCTCGTGCGACGGTCGCGTCGTCGTTGGAGGCGACAGGGCCACTGACCTTGCTGCAGCTTTGCCTGACCGGGCGCGAGGGGTGAGAGCAGGGACATCACTCGGGTCGTCAACGGAGACCGTGCTCGAGGAGGGTGCAGATTGCGAAGCGAAAAGGGCGGACGTGAGCGGCGGCGAGGGTGGACAGGAGCCTCAGGAGGGCACAGCCCCTGCGACGCCCACGGTTGGCAGTTCATGCACGGACGTTTCCTATACGCACAGACTCCTGACGCGAGGGCGTCGGGCTGGGCGCGCACCCCGTTGCCGCGGCGACGACGGCGAGCGACAGGGGTCCGTCCAGGAGGCGAGGCTCCACGGACGACGCGCCGAGGGAGCCCATCCACGATAGCAGTCTTACCGGCATCGATCCGAGAGTCTCTTGAGGAGGCGGGACCGCAAGCTCGGGGAGGGGACGAGCGCGAGCGGCCAGGAGGGAGGGACGCGAGTTGGGAAGGCCCTTGCGCGTCAGGTGTGCGCGAGCGAGGCGACGGGAGACACTCGCTGCGGCACGAGCGCCTCGAAGCGTGTCTGTCCGTCGTTTGGCGGGGTTACTTTGATCGACGCGTGTGCCGAGAAGAGGAGAGGAAAACGGAGGCGACGGGATCGACGCGGGAGGCGCACCGCGGCGCAGACACAGGCGCTGCGAGCATGCTGGCCCTCTTGCGTCGCGGGCAGCAGCGTCGAGTCAAGCAGCGAGCGTCAGAGAAGTGAGAGCCAGACGGCGCGCGCGAAGAAGTGACGCCGAGCCGAAGTGTCTTTGCGCCGAGAGGCTCGAGGGAGGCGCGGCGCCGGGAGGAAGACGACAACGACGGCAGGCGATGGATGATGTGCATGACATGAACAGAGGGCAAGGGCGTAAGAAAAACGAATATCAACAAGGGGAGGGAAGGGAAGAGGTCGTGCAAGGAAGGCCAAGAGAGCGAGGGGGGAACAAGGTGTCAACAGGAAAGGCGAGCTGGGGTGATCCGTACAGGGTAGAGATTGCGGCGGGCGTTGCTAAGATGCGGCGGAACGAAGAAGGAGGAGAGAGAGAGAGAGAGAGGACCAGCCCCTCGTGCGCAGGCCCAGAGTGGACGGGGAGGTCATGCCGACCCGTCGCGCTTGAGGTCGTCGTTGCTCAGCCCGAGCTCGACCTCGAACGCGCCGACGTTGGCGTACTTGGCCCACTTGAGGCTGTTGGCCCTCTTGCGCGCGAGCTTGACGCCCAAGCCTTCGCGCTTCTGGCCCGGGTGGGGCACGAGGCCGAGGGCGCGCTCGCGCTCCCTGTCGGCCTTGGACTTTGGGCGCGGGACCCGCGTCGGGAGGGTCGACAGCTCGCCGCCGTCTTCGCACTCGTCGGCATCGGCGGCGGCGTCGACGGTGCCGGTGCCGGGGGAGGCGAGCGGGGAGGCGCGTACGGGAGCGCGCCCCCCGGCGGCGGCGGCGGCGGCGAGGTGCGGCGAGAGGGAGGACGACAAGGACGACGACGCGGGGGAGGAGAGGCCCGGTGCGCGCAGGGGGGACGTCGGTGCGGATGGGTGCGGGGTGAGGGACGAGAAGTCGGGCGAGGTGCGCGCCTTGCGGGTCGGGCCGCAGTCGTCGTCCGAGGAGGAGGACGACGAGGACGAGTTGGACGCGCGGCGGTGGTCGCGCCTCGAGTCGCGCTCGTCGTCGCCGTCGTCGAGGAGGGAGGGGTTGGGAGACAGGGCGCGCGGAGTCGGGGCGCGGAGGGGTCCCGAGGTGTGCGAGTGGTGGTGGTGGTGGGGAGAGGCCGAAGACGCAAAGAGCGAGGGGAGGACGCCGAGGCCTGTGGTTGCTCGCCTAGTGGGGTCAGCTCAGAGTGTGTGAGAGCAGGAGCGGTGCGCGACTGACCGTAGGTGCTCATGGCGAGTCGCGGGACAGAGGTTGGGGCAAGCGGGCGGGCGGGGGCGGGTGAGGGTTCAAGTGTGGGGTTGAGCTTGCGGGGGTCGCAGTCGGGTGGGTGCTCGAGTGGGTGTGGGGCGAGGTGCACTTGCAAGAGACAGAGAGAGAGTGCAGGTTCGAGGCAGCAGCAGAGTGCAAGACGGAGGGAGGGAGAGAGCGAGAGAGCGAGAGAGGCCAAGTGTCCCAACCTCGAGCGTTGCCTCGGCCCGGAGTCGCTCTGCCCTCTCTCCCTCCCTCGGGTCTATGTACGAGATTGCGACTCGCTGTTACTCACCCATCTGGGCGCCCACACCCTCACAGCTCCCCCCGCCGAGCCGTCGTCGCCGTTGCCGCGTACCGCTGTCCTCTCACTCGTCCGCAACCGCGTGTGCACCCCCCCAGTGCGCCCGCGGCGAGCGATGCACACCAGCCATAGCCCCGTACTACAAGCACTGCCCACGCTGACCCACAATTCGCGCGCGTCACCCTTCCGAGCCCTTGACCCTCCCTGCCCCTCCCCACCTTCCTCTTCTTCTCGCGGGGCGTCAGCTGGCCGGGTTCCGCAGCCCCGAGGCCGTTGCCTGCCTCAGCGCCAAGGTCGCCGCCCCGGCGCGCTCCCAGTCTCGTCTAGAGCTGGGCCTGGCTCGGCGTCTGCAACGGCGCATCGACCCGCGCTGGATCGCGCACGCGCGCAGAGACAGTCGAGGACTCAGTGGATCACTTGCACGGCGACCTCATCCTCGCTCACTCACTTGTCCTTGTCCTGTTGCATCGGCTCGCTGGCGGTGGACCGCTGCGCCCCAGCTCGATACTGTCTCCCGCTCGACCCCTGTCCGCGGTTAGGAGCCACGAGCCCACCCCCCCGCAGGCAGCTCCGCGGAGCGGCCCGCACTCAGGCCCCTGTCGCACTCGCTCGCGCCCTCTCGCATCCGCTTCTTCTCCGCTCCTCTGCTCTGCTCCTGCGCGCTTGGAAAGATACACCCAGCGACTGATGCGCAGGCCAAATACAAGCGAAAACAGATTGCAGCAGCCGTGGAGGCGCTCGGACAGACCCGCTAGCACTTCTCCTCGCCGTTCAAGCACTCCTCTTCGACGCCGCCATCCCTCCTCCACAACCACTTGCCGTGCACAAGCCAGCACTTGAGCATGGCGAGGATATTGGACGCAGCGCCGCCATCGCGGTGGAAGACGCCGTGGCACCTCGGGCAGTAGCTGATGCGCAGGCACTCGGACTTGTCTGCGCGCTTGGGGTGGACGACGCTGCAAGGCAAGCCCAGTCAGCTGAGCGCTCTCCTCCGTGTCCTTCATGTCGAGCCCTGTGACGGCTTGACATTCAGTGTGACAGAGAGAGAAACGAAGGGAGACACACAGGCTGCGCCGGCGCTCGTCGTCCACGCACCACGGCCGCGGACAGTGCTGGCTCGTGTACGCCTCGTTCGTCATGACGATCTGCGAACGCACGCCCCACGACTGGAGCTCGACCTCGATCTGGCGCAGAATCGTCTTGGACGAGTCGACGCCGCCGCCCTTGCCCGCCTCGCGCTTGGGCGTCGCCGAGCCGACGGCGAGCATGACGAGCTTCTTGTGCGCCTCGGCGCTCGTCGGTGCGTTGCGCCCGCCGACGAACGCGCGCGCAAACTCGGCGGCGCTGCCCTGGATGTAGGCCTTGCGCAGCGTCGCCCTGCTCCGCCGCTGACGGCTGCACCCTGCGTTCGCCGCAACCAGCCCGACGACCGCTGCCCGCATGATCATCGTCTCGTGGTCGTACAGCGGGTGTGCCGCCGACTGCAGGAGAAGATCGAGAGATGGAGACAAGCGCGAGAGCGAGTCAGTGCCAGCGCTCGTCCAAGGTCGAGGAGGGTGCACAGACGCGCACCTGGTTGCCGCCGTTCTCGCCACCCGACGCTGCCATCGCCGCCGCCTCCTCGTCCATGAGTGGCATCCGCTCTTTGAAGCCCTTGCCGAGCCAGTTGCTGCGGTTGCTCCTCATCCTGTTCGTCTCGCTGTCGATCTGGCCGAGCGCGCCCCGCGTCATGACGATGACACTCTCGGCGCGTCCGCTCGGCGAGTCGACGTTTCCCGCCGAGACGAAGGCGGCGACCGGGACCACCCTCCCCAGGTCGATGCCCACCTCGATGATGTTCTCGTGGCGCGTGCCAGAGCGCTCGGCAATGAGCCTCCGCCGCTTCTCGTCGTCGGCGCCGCCGGCCCACGCCCAGTTGACCGGGAAGCCGTCGCGCGTCTTGTCGGTGCGAGTACGCCGCTTGAGCTCGATTGTCGTCGTCGCCGGGTGCCGCTCGGCGAAGCCCGCTCGGAGCCTTGGCGCGCCGCGTGGCCGGAACGGCGCCGGTCGGTCCTGCTGCGCACGCTGGGCCTCGGTGCACCCGTCGAACGTGAACGGGATCACCTGCCGCGTGACCAGCTCGCCCGTGCGCGGGTCGCCGACGTACTCGGTGACGCCGGTGTAGTCGGGGTAGAACGACGGCCGCATCTGCGTCCAGTCGAGTGGCGCGATGAGCTCTTTGAAGTACTCGCCGGCAGTGAGCTCTGCGTAGGAGGACGAGGCCAATCAGTGCTCGCCCGAGAGACGGGCGGGGGAGGACAGAGGCGACCCACCCTCACCCGTCGCCTTCTCGCCCCGCGCCTTCTTGCGAAGGAGATCTTGCCGTACGCCGGTGAAGATGATGTCGGACGCCGAGACCCTGAACGCTGCCGTCGCGATAAAGTTGCGCGGCAGCTTGTCCTGCCGGACGAGCGCGTGCAGTAGCTCGACTTGGCCGCCGCCCAGTGCGACCGACGAGAGGGCCGTCTTGGACAAGCTCAGGTTCATGAGGCCGAACGCGTCCTGGAGCGTCTCGTAGATGTCGTTGAGCTCGGCCTCGAGGCCGGGCGGCACCGTGAGCTCGACCGCCGACACGTCTGCGCTCGCTCGCAGCGCGACCCAGTTGCTCCTCGACGGCTTGAACAGCTGCCGCAGGTCCTTGAGCAGCGCCGACTCAACGCCGTTCTTGTGCATCTTGCGCGCGAGGTCGCGGTAGATCGATGTCGCGAGCGCCTCGAGCTCATTGATGAAGCGGCGCAGGTTCGCCCTCTGCCAGACGCGGAAGAGGCCCATGACGTTCATGTTGATGTACTTGGGTGAGAATGACTGCATCCGCGACGAGCAGAGGTCAGTGCCACCTCTCTCAGGGACTGAGAGGGAGGAGCAGAGTTGGCGACGCACCGGGAGGACCTTGTCGTGCTCGCCGCGAGCGAGTCGGGTCCACAGGATGAGTGCCGCTGACCTCAGCTTGGCCTTCTCGGGCAGGCCGTCAAACATCTCAGCGAACGACTGACTCTTGATCCGGTCCCACGCCTCGTTCCCGTCGCCTGTCAGGCCCGCCGCCGAGACGTATGCCTTGGCCATGTTCTGGTCGAACCTGGCGTCGGCCTTGCGCGCGAACGACGCCGCGCTCGGGTACTTGGCGCGGATCACGCGCTGCTCCTCGGCCGTGAGGAACTGGACGTTGAGCCCGTTGGCAAACGCGACGTCGCGCTGCGCGAGGAGGCGCTTCATGACCTCGATCACGAGGCTGTCGCACGCGTGGATGAATTTGGACTCGTCGTTGATCCTCCTCACCGCCTCGCGGAGCGCCTTTTGGTCGTTTTGCGTCAACGTGAGCGGTGGCGCCTCGACGGCGAGCTCGCGCGCGCGCTGGCCCTGTTGCGCAACGCCGCGAGCGCTCCTGCGCTGCTCTCCCACTTGCGGCGGCGCCGCGTCGTCTCGCCCTGCCTCGGCAGATGCGCGGCTGAACGGCGTGTCGACGAGCAGGTTGACGAGGATGGGGCGGATGGCAACGGCAAAGTCGACCTGCGCCTCGGGTGAGGCGTCTTTGAAGGCGTCGGCAACGATGCTCGGCACCTCGAGCGTGCGGTGCGAGGTGCGCAGGACGCCCTCAAGCGCGACCGGGAAGTTGGCGAGGAGGTTGGAGGCGAGGAAGTTGCCGAGACGCTCGAGCTCGATCGGCTTGGTCGTCAGGTCCTCCTTGTACACCGTCGCGAACGGCTTGTAGATCTCGGCGTCGACGGCCTCGCCGCCCATGAACGCTGGCCGGTAGTGCCCTGCCTCCACGGCGCGCCGTGCTGCAGCCTGCAGACAGAGCGTCCGAGTCAGCACATTCCCCACGGCCAGCGCGCTGCAGAGAGAGGGACGACGCGACGCACCGTAACTTCCGCCGGGGTTTTCGTTGCTACGGTGCCGTGCCGACCGCGCTGCGCCTCCGCCTTGAGCTTGGCCATGACGCGGGCGACGCCGTGCCTCTCGACGGCGTTCTCGCCAAGGACCTTGTAGCCCTTGTCGCTGCTCTTGAGCACCTGCGCGACGATGTACTCCTTCTGGGCGGCCATGACGGTGGCGTTCTGCATGACGGCGGCGAAGTGGAAGAGGCGCACGAGCTTGGCCGGCGCCCTCGACTGATGCTGCGGGAACTCGTGCGCCGGGTAGCGCTCCTTGGGGTCCGGCGACGATGGCGCATGCGGCGACGAGGACGGCGAGCGTGATGCGGCCGCCGCGGGCGAGGTAGGATGTACGCTTGCGCCGTGGGGCGACGCCGCCTGCAGGCTCGGCACGGGCGCGTCCTTCTCGACCGGGTCGTCCTGCGCGACCAACGGCTTGACGCTGGCTGTGCGCCTTGACCCTGGATACGACGCCCATCCCTTCTCCCTGAGGCGCTTGGTCCTCGCCCGCTCCCGGCCGTTGCGGCCGTAGGGCCGCCTGGGCGTTGCCTCGGCGCGCACCTTGCCCCCGTCGGCCCCTGTCGACGTCGTCGCCCTCGAGCACAAGACGCGGAACGCCCCGTCGAGGGGGACGGCCCACGACGACACGACCTCGAAGACGTCCTTGAGTCGCGGCCTACGCCCGCTCGCCGTCGCCTTCCGGTCGCTGTCGCCGTCGCCGTCGTCGTCCGAGCCCGTCTCTGACGCCTGGTCCTCGTCCTCGTCCTTGTCCTGGTCGCGTGCTGTGCCGTCGACGTCGACCGCCTCGATCTCCTCGCCGTACACGTACTCGGCCAGGACAGGCTCGGGGCCGTAGGCCTCGGCCGCGAGGACGACGCTGCAGTCGAGCGGGAGCGGGCAGTGCCGCAGCCGGCTCGGCTTGTGCGCTCTCGCGCCGTCGGGGCGCGCGAACGGGTGCTCGGGGTGGTGCTGCTTGCCGTCCCGCATGATGAACTCGTTGGCCTCGGGCCGAAGCGGGTGCGGCGGGCGCACGCACCCCGGCGCGTCGTCGACAGCGGTCGGCGCTGCGCCCGCCGCCTTGTGCGCCGGTGCGCCGCCCGTCGCCGGCTCCTTCATCGCCTCGTCGCCGTCGCCCGCTGCCGCCTCGTTGCCGTTGTCGCTCACCCGCTCGTCGCCGCCCTCGCTCGACTCGCCGCCGCTGCTTGCTCCCTCTCGCCTCCGCCCTTGTCCCGATCGGCGCCTGCGCCCTGCGATCGGCGAGCCCGCGCTCCCCCTCGCAATCCTGCCGCTCGTTCCCGGCGCGCCGGCCCCGCCACTCGCATTCGTTGTGTTCGTCGCGTCCGGGCCACCGGTCGTACGCTGCCGGTCGGGCGCGAGCGGCGGATCGAATGTGAGGCGGAAGTCAATCATGCTCGACGGCGTCGAGCGGTCGACGAGCTGGATCGACTGGTCGAGCTCGAACGTCTTGACGGCATCGATCAACGTCTGGGCGAACTTGACCGAGACGTCGACTTGGTGGGACGGCTTGCGCACGGTGCCCGCGGCGCCGCTAGCGCGCCACGCCACGTCCGCTGCCTTCTGCGACGCAAGTCTGTCGACGAGCGTCTGCAGGCGCTGCTGGAGCTCCTCGGCAGTCGTCCACGGCTCGTTGTACACGTCCTTGGCGATGCCGCTTTCGACGAGCGACCACGTGAAGCCGAAAAGGCCGTCGCCGCTGTAGTCGCTACCGACGAGGACGACGATGCGCAGCCGCCTCCCGCGGTCGGGGCCGAGGATCGAGTCGAGGCCGCTCGCCGACCAGAGCATCGCCCTGAGGGCAGGGCGAGGCAGGAACTTGTCGCCGTTCCTCGACACGGCCGGGTTGCGCCACGACTTCTTCTTCTTCTGGACGCGGCGCCTCGTGCTCGTCCCACCTGTGGCAGGGAGGCAAAAAGATTGGCTCAGGATGATGCCACCGAGGTGACAGTCTGAGGGAGAGAAGCGGTAGGACGCACCCGTCTCCGACGTCTGTGCGCCTGCCAAGCCCGTACCCGCTGCGCCCGACGACGCCGACTTCTTGGCGCCGCCCCCCATCGTCTTGTCATCACCGTCCTTCTTGTCGTCGCCGTCTTGTGGGTCTGCAGCAGGAGGCCTGGCAGGGTCAGTCCTACGTCGGCAGGCGAGAGAACCGAGTGCTCGCGACGCACCCTCGTCCTTGCCGTCCTCCTGCCACTTGTCGGTCACGTCGAGCTCGAGCTTGGCATTGAGGCCGCGGCACTGCATGGCGCAGACAAAGCCGAACGTCTCGGCCGTGTTGGTGCACCCAAAGTCCGTGTCCTCGGTGATGACGGCGACGTGGCGAACGTCCACCTTGCCGACAAGCGCAACGGCCTGCTTGAACTCTTTGACATCTTCGGTCGATTTGGGCTCCTCGATGCGCGCCTCGGGATTGGGCTCCTTGTCCTCGCGGTATTTCTGGCCAGCCGCGACGAGCTCGTCGAGGATGCGGTCCGCCTCCTGCTTGCCCGTGATGGAGATGATGAAGTCGTCCTTCTTGTCCTGGGCGAGGCAGTTCAAGTCAGTCGTTGTGGGTGCGAGTGTCCTGTGCAAGAGAGACGAGGGCGACGCACGACAGGTCGGCCTCGGCCCGCGAGCGAGCACACGAACTTCTCGATCGGCTGGCCCGCGATCACGACCTTCTTCTTGCGCGTACCACCACTCGCCGACCGCTTGGCCATCTCCTGCATCTTGGTGCTCGTGCGCATGATGCCGTCGTCGACCTGGGTGATGACCGTTTCGGGGCCGTACACCTCGCGGATGAGCTTGTTCTGCCAATTGAGGTACCGCCGACTCAGCTCGTTGACCAACGCGATCGTGACGTTCTCGCCGTTCTTGTGGTTGCGGAGTTTGCGGTCGTGCCAGTAGACGCGGCTGTAGCGGTGCCGGATGGCGCCAAGCTCCGAGCCGTTGTCGCGGATGAAGATGCCCTTGTGCTCGGCTGCGGGACCTTTGGCGGCGTCAGTTTGGGCTCGACAGCGTTGCCTGGGGAACCGAAAGTGACCGAGGGACGCACCGACGCCCTCGAGGCCCATCTGGTCGTGCATCGCCTCGAGCAACTGCTTCGGGTGGACGTAGGTCCCCACGAGCGGGTTCTTGCCGTCCTCGGTGCCCTTCCCCAGCAAGGCGCCGCGTTGCAGCACCCACGGGCGTACCTTCTTGATGCCCATCGCCCTGCTGCACGGAGGAACGGAAGCCGGACGTGGTCAGTTGGGCTTCAAGCCCCACACGCTCCCCTCGCTCAGATCTCGGCTCGGGAACTTGTCCTCACGCACCGTCGAGCAGCGGGGTGGGCGTTGCACTCTGCGGCAGTGTGCAAGTCAGCTCGTGACGCTTGCCCTACGTGCCGCGAGTCCGGCTCGAGAAGGGATGGGGGGGGGACCAAGGACGAACCGTTGATGAAGCTGGCTCCCCCGGTGTTGTCGCCTCTTGAAGATGAGTTGAGGACTGCTGGATGGCTAGACACGGGTGTACAACAAGCTCACAGTGTGGTCGACTGTGCTGGGCCGAGCGAGGCGAGTCGTCGAGCGCCAGGCCCAGCTGACTCCGAGTCACTACTGGCACTGGCTCGAGCCTCGTCACGCGTCAGCTGGCTTCCTCCCCTCGAGCCACTTGTCGCCCCCCTCGGGCCCTGCTGCCCTGCCAGGACGACATGCCCCCCAAGCGCAGCACCCACGTCGGGCCCGCGCCTGCACCCCTCGTCCCCGAGCCCCGAGCCGCGTTCGCTGGGGCTCTCGACCGCCTCGTCCCCGTCGTCGAGCACGACTTCTCCATACACCCCGCCACCTTCCACGCCATCGACCAGCGACTGGCCGTCCTCGCCCTCTATCTGTTCCGCGACTCTTGCTACCGTGAGCCCCACTTGCCTCCTGCTGGCTCAGCCTTCGACTCGCCGCCTGGACTCCATTCCTCGGCGCTGACCCCTTCCCTCCGCGCGCAGGTGACCCCAAGCACGCTCGAGCCGCGCTCCCCGTCCTAGAGTGGGCCTACTCTCGCCTCCTCCAGCTCCACGACCTGTACCCGTTCGAGGCCGGCGACCTGTACCACCTCGTGTCGATGGCGCCCTCGTCGTCGTCCCTCTCCGACTCGACCCGCGAGCTCATCGTCAACTTTGTCCTCGGTGAGGGCGTCGACGGTTACGCGCTCCGTGCGTCTCTCGAGTCTCTCTTTCGCATGGCCAGACTACACGTCCTCACTCCTCTGTCACGCAGACGGCGTGTTGGCCGCCGACATCTACGGCTACTCGCTCGTGCGGTCGTGGGGAGCCAGTGCGTCTCTTCTCTCCTCCCTCTCGTCCGTCCTGACTCCTCGCGCTTTCCTGCCGGATGCCTTGCTGACGGGTCCCAGCCCCCGAGATGCTGCGGGTCTTTATGGACCTCGACCTCTCCACGCTCGCCGGCGCTGCTCGGTTCGTTGTCGAGGGCGCCAAGTGCAACGGTGGCAAGCTCCTACTCACAGACAGCTACTTCATCTCGAACGACGGCATCGACTATGCGCTGTGAGTTCCGCCTCTACTCGTCTTTCCCCGGACGTGCGCCCTGACACCTCTCCCTCTCCTCGCCGACCTACAGTCCCTTCAGCTCTGCGCAGGTCCAGGTCATGCTCAGCGAGCTTGAGGTCGGCATCCGCAAATTCAAGCCCGACGCCGAACTGCGCGTCACCCGCGAGTGCGCCGCTCTCGTCTCTCCCTGGCGCGCTTACCTTTCGCTGCCCTGACCACTCTCGCCCTTTCAGGCACACGGCATCCACCGGCCGTCTCGGTGTAGACCTCCTGCTCGGTCTGCCCGACCTGTCCGACCTTGCCGACCGCGACGAGTTCCTCAAGGACCTTCTCGGCAACCTCGCGAGCAGTGCGTCCCTCGGTCTCCTCCTGCCGCACGTCAAGCAGTCCTTGACCTCTTCTCGGTGCAGAGAACGAAGCGGAGCCTGCGAGATGGGGCCCCGAGCTCTCGTTCGTGCGCACCGACGAGGTCGTCACGACGGGCTACTTTGCCAACACGGCCGTCTTCTCGATCGGTGGCTGGGTGGGCAACGACCGCGTCGACGTAAACCTTGTCGTCGTCGACAAGGCCCAGATGGGCGCTGCTGAGCTGGTCTGGTCGTCGCCGCCAGCATGGCTCGACTCGTTCGCGTCCATCCTGTCGACCGCAGCCGGGTGTGCCCTCGTCCTCTCCCTCGACCTCTTTCTCCGCTCGCCCTGACTCTTTTCAATCGACAGCCAGCAGCTTCGCGCAGGCGGCCTCGTCCCAACTGGCAACACCCCCTCGGCGATGGCCCCCGACGAGGGCACCATCTTTGACCTCGCCGGGGTTTCCTTCCAGCGTGCGCCCCCTCCCTCTTCTCGATCACAGCCTCTCGAGCCGGTATTTATCTTTGTCCCGGTCCCTCCCTGCAGCTGCGAGTGCCCGTCAGTGCGGCATCTCGCCCTGCCTCCACATCTCGCGCAGCGGCGAGTCAGTCTCGCTCGCCAACTACGCCGTCAGCGGCCCCGTCTTCTCGTCGCCTGCCGGGACGAGCAACATCTCGCTCGTGGCTTCAGCTGGTATCGCCCTCGTTGGTCGCCGTCTGCCTCCCAACAAGCGCGCGCCGCTGGCCCCCAAATCCTCGCCCGTCACCGCGTCCAAGCAGGCCACCGCGGCCGCGCCTGACAGCGAGCGCTACTTTTTGCCGCTCGACAACGGTGCGTGTCTCATACCGTCGCTGCCGCATACCCCTCGCTGAACCGCCACGCGCTCGCGCAGAACCCGTCCCTCGGGACCCGCGCTTCGTCACCCGCGAGTTCTACGACCCGCCCTCGCCATCGACGCAGACGTCCGCTGGCGCCCGCCCAGGCGCAAAGGCCGCCAGTGGCAGGCCGACGCCGGCTCGCTCGGCCTCGTCGCTCGAGGCCTGTGCCTCGATTTTGAGCCCTCGCGCCTCGAGCACACCCTCCCTCCCCCGGCTGTTCACACGTCGCGCTACGCCGATGGGTGCGTCCCACCTCTGACTCTCTCTCCCTCTCTCTCTCGCGGTCGACCGAGCCGGCCAAGCGCTCACTCTGCCGCCGTCCCCCGCAGCGTCCAGGACCGTGTCCGGCCTTCCTGCGCCCCGCGGGCCGCTGCCCGCCTCGAGTCCCGCCCTCAAGACGAGTACTGGGGTCGCAGGTGGCCCCGTCGCCACGGCGGTTGGCGAGAAGGGCCCCTCGTCGTCGAGCAAGTCGGTGCGCTCCCTGTCCCTTCCCCCCCTCTCCCGCCCTGGTTCGGCATCCTCGAGCTCGCCCTGACATCCGCGTGCCTGGACAGGGTTCGGCTCCTGTCGCCTCGGTCAATTCTGCTCGCTCCAGTCTGGAACTTGGCTGCGTCGGCATCAAAGCGCCCGACGAATCGTAGTGGGTCTCCTCTACCGCTCTAGCTCGGTCCAAGCCGTTACTGACTGCCGCCGTCGATCGACAGCGTGTGCTACCTCATGGCGACGATTCAGGCCTTGTCGCACTCGTTCGGCCCTCGCTTCGTCCGTGCGCCCGTCCCACCCGTCCCCTCGCACCCCTGCTTTGTCCTGACGGTGGCGGTGGCATCCCTCTGCAGCGGAGTGGAGCATCGCGCAGGCGGACGCCAAAGTCGAGCCGCTCCAGCACGCCCTCCTCATCGCCCTGCGCAATATCCTCCGTCAGATGGCCCTCGCCGAGCCCGGGGCGGTGGTCGACGCCACGGCCGTCATCCAGGCACTGCGAGCCGCGGCGAGCACGGAGGAGAAGTTCGACGCGGCACACGAGCACGACGTGCACGAGCTCCTCAACTCGGCCATCCTGCCTGCCCTCGGGTCGTGCGCAGACCGGATGCCCGAACAGAGGCTCGAGTTCGCCGGCATCGAGCGTGAGCTGATGCGGTGCAAGGGCTGCGGCGAGGTGCGTCCTGTGTGCTCGTCTTTGTTCCCCCATCGTCTCCCTCCTTCCTTTGCCCTGCCTGACTCTGCCCTGTCACGCGCGCAGCCGCGTCGTCCGCAGGTCGTCCCCTTCTGGAGCCTCACCCTCGTCCTTCCCCTCGAGCGCTCCGATTCGGTTCCCCTACGCGCTCTCCTCGCAGAGTACTGCGCGTCCAGGACGCTCGACGCGGTTCCCTGCGACACGTGCAAGACGGCCGGGCCGTTCGCCCAGAGCAGAACCTTCGTAGTACTGCCGCCCTACCTCATCCTCGTCCTCTGCCGGTTCGACTATAACAAAGAGGACCGCCAGACCAAGAAGTACAAGGCCCTGGTCGACTACCCGCTCACCTTCGAGCTTGAAGGCGATGACTCCGGTGTCGTCTCGTACGAACTCCGTGCCGTCGTGCGTCACCACGGCGAGAGACCCCATTCGGGCCACTACACCACCGTCGCTCGAGGTATCGCGGTCGACAGCTGGTTCCGCTGCGACGGCGTGCGTTCGCTGCTCTCGGAGCTGGCAGACGTGGTGACCTCGCCAAGCTGACCTCGCTCTTGCACAGGCCAACGTTCACGCGGTCGACGTCAACGAGGTGCTGAGCTCTCGTGACGCCTACGTTCTCTTTTACAAGACGCTCTCCTCGTCGTGACCCGCCCGTCTTTTCCCTTGTCCTCTGTTCGTGTTCCTCGCACCCGCGTGTCCTGAGTAGCCTTGCATTGTCCCTTTTCTCCTCAGTTCCTCTCTCTCGCTCTTGCGCGTCGGACGCACCCGCCTCAACACATAGAGTTGCCGACAGCGACGCGTCGTGGAAGTGGTCAATCTTCTGTGCAATCACCGAGCGCGCGTTCCTCGTCGCCTGTCTTTGATTCTCTCTCGCCGCGCCATCGCCTGACTGAAGCGAGGGCACCGTCGCGGTGCCTCACTCGCCCGCGAGGCCGAGAAGAGGACCGCGAAAGAACACGGGTTGACATCGGGAAGCGCGGGGCGGGGGCGTCTTTTGACCTTCCCCACCCGACTCGACGCGGGTACCTCGTCGCTCCTCACACCGCCGCTCGACCAGCCAGGACACCGTGATGCCGTACTCGCGCAGCCTCGCGCTCTCCATGTCGAAGAAGGCCATCGTGGACACCATCGTGGACGTGATCTGCGAGAAGGAGTGAGCCGCCGCGCGTCCGTCTCTGACCGATGCAGCTGCTGACGTAGGTGCGCGTGCGGCGCAGGGGCAAGGCGTCAAGACAGGCGATTAACAAGAGCCTGAAGGTGCGCGGGCTATTTCCGTGCCCTGGCCGAGACCGAGGGCGAGGAACAAAGAAGCTGACAGCCGGACT